>JASDQU010260334.1:0-15683 GCA_032191745.1 Picea mariana
TTCTTCAGTGGCATCAATACAACAATACATTTTGTATTACTAAGCTACACAGTTAAGTTACAACATCCTTTTAATACAAAATTAACCATTTTAGTGTGTGTGATTTGTTTTTGAGTGGGCATGGAAGCCACAAATCCCTCTCTTGTTTGTTTAGTAGGTTCATCCATGATTTTTTAATAACTCTTTTCGATTCATTACATCATGGTAGGGATTGGGTTGGAGCTTCAAAAGGCAGAGCCATGATGCAGAATGTTAGTGGATAAAATGGGAGTGGTGAAGCTACGAGACATTGTTGGGCTACCTCAATTCCAAGTTTTTTTTTTTTGGTTTGTTGTCAAATATTTCGTTCTTTATTATACTCTAGTACTCCTTTGGTCTATTTCTTAATTTAACCTTAATAGGCAAGCCCTCATCACCTTAGTTGAGAAGGATCCATCCATGTAGTTTGATGGGCTCAGCTCCATATCCATCTTACCTTTCCTTCTAGGTGATCGATGTTCAATTTGAGAAGCATTTTTTCTTATTTCAATGTACTATCTTTGTCTCCCCAGGTTGCTTGCCCTTTTATTATGTTGTCACATATCTTGGTGCCAAGATGATGACGCTTAAATATGAGCCTCAAATTGAATCTAGCAAGCAAGGGGCTAAGAGGGGAAGGAGAAAGATAGGTAGGTGTTCATCAAGTCATAAACAAACCCCAAAAGTTACCCTAGCTCAAGTCAAATCCATGAATATTGTTTCAAATTATTCGCAACACTTCCCCAAACACTTTGAGGATGAGATCAATTGTTTAGAAAACCTAGTCAAGAATAAAAGATGAAAAATGCTTAATGAGTAGGTTGAGGCCAAATTTCCAGAATGGGACCTTGATACAGGTTTCTTCCATAGTAGAGACACCAAAGTCTTTAGGTTGATGGAACTTTATTGGATCAATAAATACTTATTTTCCCAAGTAGTGGAAGAAAGGGGAAAACAATGCCATGAAACTCTCTATAAATTGAACCCAATGGATAGAAAGTATGAGGTTGTCTTCAAAGCAGTGTATGACATAGATATTATTGTTACAGATCTAAAGGATGGTAAGCAAGTCCCAGGTAAAGCGGTAGAACCTTATAAAGACAGAAAATTTCAGAAATCTGAAGGTAGCCCCTCCAACCCTATCCTTCTTGATGAAGATATAGAGGATCAGTATAACCACCATCAAAAATAGAAGAAGGCATGTGAGTTCTTGGGTGGTTAGCACCACCTATCATCTCATGTTAGCTTTACAAAATTATACAGTGTGCCTTATTTTGGTTTTGTTCATAAAGTTAAGCACTTATCATGATGAATATAGAAGTTGACTAGGTAAAGTTACCTCTAGGGTTTTAAATTTTGGTAACTCTACGTTGCATACTCTCATAAAAACATTGTGATTTTGCCACATTCTAGTCTTGGTTTCCCTTGAGGCAAGGCACAATCTACTATGATATATATATATATATATATAAACTATGTTAAAGTTTAGAAATTTTCTCAATGTTTGAAGTGGACACTCCACCCATCATTAAGCGATTTAAATAAGCATTGTATGATAGAGAAGAGTGATACATTAACTAGAATAAATAGATACACAAGGGAATTAGCCTCTTTTTTTTTTTGCGGTACTTTCAAGTTACAGATGGTCAATTGTCCTTATACAGCTTCAGTCAACTCCCATTGATCATCCCTCTGAGTTATGTGCCTCCTAATTCCTTCAATTGTACAACTCCCCCATCTGTGACATTTTTTACTTCGTATGGTCCTAACCAGTGCATTTTGATTTTTCCTGGATGCTAAAAGGATTTACTGTCATACATCAACACTAAGTCTCCTTCCTTGAAAATTTTCCTCTTGATATGTCTATCATGTTAAGATTTGTCCCTTTCTTTCTGGACTTCTTGGTGGAACCCTACTAGAATCCTATCTTTTTCCATGATCATCATTTGATTTAGCCTATCCTATACTATGCCTCGTTCTGTCATGTTCGTAATCGCTTCTACGCACAGACTGGGTACCAAAAATTCTAGTGGCACCACTGCTTCTTGTCCATATACCAATCTGAATGGCGTTTGTCCTTTAAACTTCTTGCAAGTGGTCCTATATGCCCACAATAATTTTGGTATCTTTAGGTCCCAATCATCCCTATTAACGTTACAGATCTTCGTCAATGCATTTTCCAGGATTTTGTTAAAGGCTTCCATTGTTCCATTTGCTTGGGGATGATACGGTGTACAATTTTGATGATGAAATTCAAAATCCTTAGTCGTAGCCTTAATAGTATTGTTAATGAAGTGAGTTCCTTGGTCACTCATCAAAATCTTTGGGAAACCAAATCTAGTGATCACTTGTTTGAACAGGAAGTGTGTTGTTGTCTCTGTGCTACAATCTTTGACTGGTGTTGCTTCTTCCCATCTTGTCAAGTATTATGTCACAGTGATAATGTACCTTGCTCCTGTCCTTTTGGCTTGTGGGTTAATTTGTACCACAAAATCTATTTCCCATTTGTCAAATATCTGCAAAGTTACATGTGGTCACAGTGGCATCTTGTCCCTTCTATTTGATTTGCCAACCCTCTAACATACATAGCATTTCTAGCAGTACTCTTTTGAGTCTCTACGAATGGTCGACCACCATAGTCATGCACACAATACCTTTTGTGTGGTAGCTTTGCCTGTGTAATGTCCTCCTGCTATTCCCTCATGGGCTTCAACTAAAATCCTCGGTTTTTAATGTTCTAGCACACATCTTCTCAAAACGCTATTTGCACCCATTTTGTATAAGTTTCCTGCAATCATTTGATAGTATGCAACCCAAACTACTAGGTTTTTCTTTTGTGTGGTGTTATATTCATGTGGCATAGTCTCTGTACTCAAGTACTAGATAATGTCTGTGAAGTATTCATGAGCGATCTGGACTGAAAATAATTGTGCGTCCGGAAAGTTGTCCTCTAGATTTTCAGGTTCCTCCCCATTCGTGATCCTTGACAGGTGATCAGATCCCGCATTCAGCTTCTCTAGCTTAACTATTACCTCAAAATAAAATTCTTGAAACAACAATAGCCATATGCAAATTCTCCCCCCAACACTGGCTTGTTGACTAGGTACTTAAGCGTTGAATGGTCTGTGAACATCTTGAAATGTTTCCCCAGTAAGTAATGTCTGAACTTCTGAAGCGCGTAGACCATAGCTAGGCCTTCCCTCTCTGTAGTGTTGTAGTTATGCTCAGAGTATGAAAATTTTATGTTTGTCAATGCTATGGGATGGTCCAACTCCCTTTCTCCTGGTTGCACCAGAATAGCTCCCAAGGCTATGGCTAATACATCTACATGCACGTGGAATGTCTTCTCCCAATCTGGGAATACTAGTATTGGTGCGGTTACCATATTTTCTTTCAGTGTATCTAGACCGTGTCGACAATCGTCATTCCATTGAAACTTTGTGTCTTTCCTTAGCAGTTTCTCCATTGACGTGGTGATATGCATGTACCCTTTTATAATTTTTTTGTAGTATCATGTGTGTCCCAACGATATCTAGCACTACCTGCATATTTCTAACATCATTCGCAAGAGCTCTACATGGTCTTTCAACAAACTGTAGATTGTCCAATCGTCCAAGAATACCTCTAGAAACTGGTGGATAAATTCTTTAAATGCAGCTATGATGACTCTGGAAAATAATTTTGGTGCATTCTTCAGTCCAAACGACATGACCGTGTACTAGTAGGATCCCCATTATGTCGCAAAAGTGGTCTTGTATGTGTCTTCTGTTGCTATCTTGAACTGATGGTATCCTGAAAATCCATCGGTGAATGAATAAACTTCCTGTCCTCCTATGTTATCCAACACCTCATCCGTGAAAGGTGTAGGGAATGGGTCATGTAGGCACGCATCATTCAACTTCCTCAAGTCGATGCATATTCTTATCCTGCCTTGTTTTTTCTTCTGAACTACCATCGAGCTTATCCATTCTGATTCTTCCATGGGTTTTATGATTCCAGCTTCCAGCATCCTATCGATCTCATCTTTGACTTTTTGCTTATATATCAGATTTAGTCTATATGGTCATTGTCTGATCGATCTTGCATCATCTCTGAGTGGTATCTTCATTTCACCTAGCTCTCCTGTTATGCCCTTCATTTTTGTGAATATTGTGTGGAACAGGTCGTTGTATTTACGCAATAACTTTGTTATTATTTCCATTGTTTGCTCATCCCAGTAGTCTCCAATGCTGGCCATTTTTGGATTCTCAACTATCCTAATGTTGACTTTCTTCACTTTGATCAAGACATTGATTACTTCTGATTCTAGAGGTGGACCTTCCACTCCTCTTTCTCCTTCAACTTCCTCAATATGAATATTGCACGGATCGTCTTATTCTAGTACTTCTTCCTACACATGGTAGCATGACAGTAGTTCCTTCATTGTCTGTTTGTTCTGATGTTGTTCTTCTGTTATGAGTTCAAATTCTGGTTCCTTAATGAATATCTCCCTTCTTATTTGTTTAAGGGTTGTTTCTATGTTGGGGTTCTCATCCTCAAATGAGAAAGTGATTTTAAAGTTCTGTTATAATACTGCCCAGCTCTTAGTTCCTCTGCGCAGTTCTTGGTCTGTATACCAGTTTGTTGGGATTTTCTCTAATGTGTGTATGAAATGAAGAGGCCATTCCTCTAGGGGTGTCATTTTCCACTGCGCTCTGCACTTCTCCAAGTGTTCTGCTAGTCCCCCCTATCCATCATATTTATGTTGTTGGTTGCTTCTTTTTTCTACACCAAACCTAATGTGCAGTAACCGCTTACAATGGTACCATTCCTTGATTGTATCTTTGTGTGTGCCCCACCATATTGCAGGCGTAGCCTTAAGTGAGATGTCGAGATCTAACAATCTCTAACTTTCTGATACGTCATCCTCATATCTCGTCAGGAATTCTTCCAAGTCGTTGATTCCATGGAAACTTGGAGGTTCTCTGACTTCTGTCCCAACCCACCTTACTGTGCATTCTATTCATGTGCATCTTCTCATTGATACCTCATGTAGGCATTGCTGCCAATTCTCTAGACCAGTGTCTGATTTGGAAGCACGTGATTTGATACTTTTCCAGCTAAGTACACCATCGGCAATTGGATTAATGTAATCTTTGGTGTGTGTGGTGGTCTGGTACAACTGGTTAATTTCTTCCAAATCTAGACAAGTTGGTTCCACAAACCTTTCGGCTTCTGATAGATCTAGGGGCACGATAAATCTGTATTCTCCTGACTCAAATGTCATCTTCCTGGTCTTCAGGTTGATTATCGCCTAATTTTCAAATTCCCAATCCAATCTTAGTAATGTTGGATATGGTGTTGTGTCATCCGTGATTTCGATCACTTCGAAGTCTGCCTTAGTGCACACTCCGTCCAGATCTACTGTCACTCCTTTCAACCTCCCTATTGGAATAACTCTATGTTGGTTTTCTAACTTCATTTGGACTGGTGAGTAGCCTAAGGTAGGTTCTCCCATGAATTTCCATGTCTTTTTGGTTAATACATTCACTTCAAATCCCATATCTAATATCACATCGCCCATGTTAAAATCTATGATGTTGGCATTCAATCTAAACTCTTTGTTGGTTCTCCTTCTGGCATGGAGGTGATTGACTGTCCTTTGTTCTAATTTTCCCTCAGAGTTTTTTGTACATTTATCTAATAGATTATGTAATATTATAACAGATGATGGATCCTTAAATAATTGAATACAGGATTGCAGGAAAGTTTTAATACTACTTACTTGGTTTCTCGGGTGGACTTCACTGGTATGGTCCAATGCTGATGGCATTTCATACGTTGGGATGTCTTGGGTATACTACGTGGTAGATGTAGATGCAACATTTTTCTTGAAAAAATCTTTTATGGCCTCCTTAAAGGTCTCCTTCTCATTTTCTGCATCAAAATGCTTGGGTGGCTTGGTATTTTTCTTAATCTGTTGGTGTTGTACCGATTCCTGTTTAGCCGCATCATCTCCTATTTTAGCACCTCCTTGCGTCACTATGTTGACGTTCCTGCCATATTATCTAGATTCTGTAGAGATCCATTGTACGTTCTGATTTTTCTGATTCTATTTCTCCTGTATCTTCCCCAAAAGTGTTGTGCAATCCTCTGTGTCGTGATCTGTTGCGCGACAATACATGCATGTCGTAGGTGGTAGAGAGAATTCTCCTGCATAGTTCCCTGGTTGTTGGCAGTTATGGCACACTACTAGACCTCTTCCACGTCCAAATCCTCCTCTGGCTCGTCCTCCTCCTCTGTACCCAGCACGGTCTCCATGCGGTGTATTGTATTGAGGTACCTAGGGCTATACTAGGGATGCACAATTTTATACTGCGATTGCACGTTGTTATACTAATGCAGCACAATATTATACTGCGGTGGTACCTGATTATATTGAGGTGTGGCTTGCCCTGTCATCATTTCAGCTTGCACCCTATATGTGTCTGGCATCCTTTCCCTCATTAGATCCATGGTTTTGCAGTCTTTTTCATCGTGCCCTACTGACTTGCAAAAAGTGCAGTATGCATTCTTTGGTATTGTCTAGTATTTATGCATTATAGGAAAATGATATGGATCATGCCCATGTGTCTTGCAACGAAGTCATTTGTTGATTGCTTACATTAGTTATACCTTTAACATGATTTGACCTAGGTTCAGGTCTATTGGGGATCCAACAAAGCCTCTAAAACTATCAGCCCTTCTGGTAAACCACAAGGCAGCGCAGCACACAGAGTGCACCACGCAGTCTCATCCGAGATAGTCTTAATGGGTGACTGCAATACTCAAGTGCTTGCAGTCCAGGACTTAATGGGGATCTGTGAATTGCGCATTGTGAATTCTATCTAATTATTAAAGCAATATATTGTCATTCTCATTCATGCATGTAATGTAATTAGATCATTTAATTCATTCTAACATCTACTCACAGATAGTAAAAGAGATACAAACATTCAATCACATAACACAGGTTTTACCGTGGTTCACCCCCTCCTAGGCTACGTCCTCAAAGATTTGGCTCTCAAGCTCTTTTATTATGGTAGTTCCAAAGCTACAGTGTCATGCACTTTACAACTCATCCTCAGTCGGGTCGAGATCTATGATGAGGCGGACTAGGTCACACCAGGATCCTCAGCCTGTGATCTAACCCTCAATATCTACCCTTATGACTCCCTACAGCTCAACAACTACAAGAATGGATCGCATTACAGTAGTGTTACATACCAATTACTTCTTCTCATGTGAGTAACACTCCATGAAAAAAATAACCCCCCCTAGACCTCCTAGGTGTCTATTTATATGTATTTTTGGCTCATCAACCATTACAATGTATTACAAAAACCCTAACCCTAGCTTCTTTAGGTCTTCCATGCATGCATGTGTGCTGCTTTTCCTTCCAGTTGTTGCTTTCCTTCCATCTATTGCTTTCCTCTTGCATGCCTTTCTTCCCAAAATAACCTTTCTTTCTAATTCAGCCTGCTTCCAACACACATCTTTGGAGATTCAAGAGGCGAAATTACATCATCGTGACAACCCCCCATAATTGTAGTTTCCTGAAGCCCGGGCATTGTGCGGAGCTTGATAAATCAAACTTCAGATAAAGTTTTATTGAAGATATCAACAACCTAATCATATTTTTTGCAATATTCAAGAGAGAGAACGTTCTCATGAACCAACTATCTCAAATAGTGAGCATGGAGCTCAACATGCTTCATCTAACTATGGGAAACATGATTGTAAGCAACTTGTATGGAAATTTGATTATCACAGTAGATAGTAGTTGAGTTTTGAATAGGAAATCCAAGTTCACCCAAAAGTTGGTGGATTCGGACTACTTCAGTACCTGCTTGAATAGGGCCATGATATTTTACTTTCGTAGTTGACAAGGAGACTACCTTCTGCTTGGTCACTCAGGGCTAGATTGTGTGGCCTATGCCTTGTTGGTTAGCATGGCGCTTTGGTTAATGTGACTTAGCTCAATTGTTTGGTTGGTCTAAGTCGTTATGTGTGGTTTTTTTGGTTTGGATATGTTTTTTTCTCTAAAATCTCCATGATCCTCTCAACATGAAATTGAAAAAGGTTATATTTTTCTCAGGATTTTTGATGTACTTTTCCTTTTCTAAGGGAATGTTGGACAACATACATTTTGTTGGGTTTGCTAGACTGACTGTTGTGAATAGAGATAAAGGGTTATTTTAGGTGTTATGTAGGGATACCATTATGGATCATGGGCATTCTCAGAGATGTCCATTGTGTGAAAATGTTAAAATATGGATTTTTAAGAAGACACGAGGATTATATAATTGATAACAGGAACTCAATTTTCTTAATTACTGGTAGGATTCATTCCTAGGAAGAGGCTAGAAATTATGAAACTACCTTCATATTGGAAACCTTGCATATTCAAAAGAGACAAATTAAATATCTTTAAGTTGAGTGTGCTACTCTTCATCATCTGGTCGTGGATCTGGTAAGAAACACTACTTAAGAAAATTTAAATTCTAGGCTTTAATTGGGTCTACAATGTAGGAGGTAAAAAGAGATGAGATAGTGCAACAACAACAAGAGGATGTTGAAATGTTGAATGTGGATTAGAAGTTCCTGACCAATGCAAAGAACTAGGAGGAAGCTTACAATCACCATGCTTTTATTCAATAATTGTGCATAATGTTTTGTAATGTTTTCTTATTTTGGGAGTATTTTCAGAAACTATACTAGTAGTAGTGATCTAAAATCCTTTGCGAGTGATTGATTTGTTCCCTTAGATAGTCATTTTCAAATGTTGTACAAATTTTAGAAAGCGTTTTTGGATTGTTATATTATATATATTATCATGTTGACTAGTGCGACTGCAACAAATTTCTAATATAAAACACATTTGTTCTTATTTAAAATAATGTATTGTTAAAAATGACAAATTTTAGGTTTTTGTTTTTTAACATTGAAAAAAATGGGAAAATAAGAAAAAACACGATTGAAAATAAAAATAGATGTTTGAGACAAAAATGAAAATAATTGAAAAAACAACATTTAAAAAAAATGTTGATACTTGATAAGAAGATTCAAAATGTCAAAAAATTACCTCAATAAAAAATAACCCCTAAATGCAACCTCAAAAAAATGAGAACTTGAAGGATTCTCGTCAAGTTGGTAACTACATTCATAAACATTATTGTATCATCATGACTTTTGGTTGTATCCATTATAGTTTATGGATATGAACTATGTTAAAGTTTAGAAACTTTATCAATGTTTGAAGTGGACACTCCACCCATCATCAAGGGATTTAAATAAGCATTGTATGATAGAGAAGAGTGATGCATTAACTAGAATAAATAGATACAAAAAGAATTAGCCATGCAAATCAAGATAAAATGAAAAGATGGTAATAATAATAAATGGAGTGAGTTAATAAGTGGACAAACTCAACCTTTCCAACAAGTGATTTTTTGGGAGGGGTTGTTCATCCTTGATCTACTCATTTTTTTTCAAAATTCTAACACATGGTGAGCTTAAAATGGGCCAAAACCCTGAAGGGAAAAGTTCCATGGTCAAAGTTCACATTAATTGATTAGAATTATAACTTCTAGCAAAATTCTTAACAAATTTGAGAAATAATTTCAATCGAAAAGAGGTTGAGTTTGTTCACTAAAAAACTTACTCCATAATAAATTAAGTCAAAGGAAAATATTTGGTCCAAGTAACAAATAAATAATAGTTAAAAGTATTGTTATAATAATTGAATAATAATATCGATTTGAGAGGAATTTTGGGTTCAAATCCCACTTTTTGACGTGCTTAAGCTCTTTGTCAACTAATTGTTAATAAATAAAATAAAATAAATGAGTAATAATAAAATAATAAAAATAAGTGAAATAAAATGATAAAAATAAATTATTAATTAGAAATATTTAATAAAATGATAAAAAAAATTATTTAATTAAAAATATTTCTTCAAAATAATAATTAATAGAAAAATTATTAAGCACCGCTAAAGTTTGATTTTGACCAATCACTTTTCAATTGTTAATTGCACCAATCAATTCCATGACAAGGAGGTAACCTTGAATCAGGGGCAAGCACGACTTGAAAATGATGGTTCAACGGAGGAGGAAAACAATAAAGTTGGAGTAGGAATCCAAAATATTATACATATGGTGATTGGTTTGTCACAAAGAACATAGTGTGGGATATTAATTGGCTCAGCACCAAAGGAGGCCTTGGAAGAATACTCAATATAGTAGGCTCCAGGTGATGAGGAGATGGAACTAGTGAAGCAAGATAAAAATCCTCCATAGGAGGAATAGAAGGAGGAACATATTAATCATGTCTTTGTTTAAATCCAAGTTTTTTAAGTTTTACAAAAATAGCATTGATTCTAGGGTAGTTCAATAGGGAATATACCGGTCGAATCAATAGTTTCCCTCAAAAAAAATACAAAAAAACAATTCTTGTTTTGAATATTGTGAAATTTTGAAATATTTTTTCTTCAGTGGCATCAATACAACAATACATTTTGTATTACTAAGCTACACAGTTAAGTTACAACATCCTTTTAATACAAAATTAACCATTTTAGTGTGTGTGATTTGTTTTTGAGTGGGCATGGAAGCCACAAATCTCTCTCTTGTTTGTTTAGTAGGTTCATCCATGATTTTTTCATAACTCTTTTCGATTCATTGCATCATGGTAGGGATTGGGTTGAAGCTTCAAAAGGCAGAGCCACGATGCAGAATGTTAGTGGATAAAATGGGAGTGGTGAAGCTACGAGACATTGTTGGCCTACCTCAGTTCCAAGTTTTGTTTTTTAGGTTTGTTGTCAAATATTTCATTCTTTATTATACTCTAGTACTCCTTTGGTCTATTTCTCAATTTAACCTTAATAGGCAAACCCCCCTCACCTTAGTTGAGAAGGATCCATCCATGTAGTTTGATGGGCTCAGCTCCATATCCATCTTACCTTTCCTTCTAGGTGATCGATGTTCAGTTTGAGAAGCATTTTTTCTTATTTCAATGTACTATCTTTGTCTCCCCATGTTGCTTGCCCTTTTATTATATTGTCACATATCTTGGTGCCAAGATGATGACGCTTAAATATGAGCCTCAAATTGAATCTAGCAAGCAAGGGGCTAAGAGGGGAAGGAGAAAGATAGGTAGGTGTTCATCAAGTCATAAACAACCCCCAAAAGTTACCCTAGCCCAAGTCAAATCCATGAATATTGTTTCAAATTATTCGCAACACTTCCCCAAACACTTTGAGGATGAGGTCAATTATTTAGAAAACCTAGTCAAGAATAAAAGATGAAAAATGCTTAATGAGTAGGTTGAGGCCAAATTTCCAGAATGGGACTCTGATACAGGTTTCTTCCATAGTAGAGACACCAAAGTCTTTAGGTTGATGGAACTTTATTGGATCAATAAATACTTATTTTCCCAAGTAGTGGAAGAAAGGGGACAACAATGCCATGAAACTCTCTATAAATTGAACCTAATGGACAGAAAGTATGAGGTTGTCTTCAAAGCAGTGTATGACATAGATATTATTGTTACATATCTAAAGGATGGTAAGCAAGTCCCAGCTAAAGCGGTAGAACCTTATAAAGACGGAAAATTTCAGGAATCTGAAGGTAACCCCTCCAACCCTATCCTTCTTGATGAAGATATAGAGGATCAGTATAACCACCATCAAAAATAGAAGAAGGCATGTGGGTTCTTGGGTGGTTAGCGCCACCTATCATCTCATGTTAGCTTTACAAAATTATACAGTGTGCCTTATTTTGGTTTTGTTCATAAAGTTAAGCACTTATCATGATGAATATAGAAGTTGTCTAGGTAAAGTTACCTCTAGGGTTTTAAATTTTGGTAACTCTACGTTGCATACTCTCATAAAAACATTGTGATTTTGCCACATTCTAGTCTTGGTTTCCCTTGAGGCAAGGCACAATCTGCTATGATATATATATATATATATATATATAGAAACCATGTTAAAGTTTAGAAACGTTCCCAATGTTTGAAGTGGACACTCCACCCATCATCAAGGGATTTAAATAAGCATTGTATGATAAAGAAGAGTGATACATTAACTAGAATAAATAGATACAAAAGGGAATTAGCCATTCAAATCAAGGTAAAATGAAAAGATGATAACAATAATAAATGGAATGAGTTAATAAGTGGACAAACGCAAACTTTCCAACAAGTGTTTTCTTGGGGGATGGAAAGGGGGGTGTTCTTCCTTCATCTACTCATTTTTTTCAAAATTCTAACACATGGTCCCCTTAAAATGGGCCAAAACGGTTAAGGGAAAAGTTCCATGGTCAAAGTTCCCATCAATTAAATAGAATTATAACTTCCAGCAAAATTATTAACAAATTTGAGAAATAATTTCAATGGAAAAGAGGTTGAGTTTGTCCAGTGAAAAACTTACTCCATAATAAATAAATAATAGTTAAAAATATTATTATAATAATTGAATAATAATATGGATTTGAGAGGAATCTCTCGTTCAAATCCCACTTTGTGATGTGCTTGAGCTCTTTGTCAACTAATTGTTAATAAAAAATAAAAAATAAATGAATAATAATAAAATAATAAAAATAGGAAAATATTTGGTCCAAATAATAAATAAATAATAGTTAAAAGTATTATTATAATAATTGAATAATAATATGGATTTGATAATTGGTCAAATTTAAATTCCATGAACATATAAAAGAAGTGGTTGTGGAGTTAAATTCAATTTCATTGGAAATAATTCATCTTGAAATTTTACTAACTATGGTAAAATTTATGGATATAAATTATGTAAAAGTTTAGAAACTTTCTCAATGTTTGAAGTGGACACTCCACCCATCATCAAGGGATTTAAATAAGCATTGTATGATAGAGAAGAGTGATACATTAACTAGAATAAATATATACAAAAATGAATTTGTCATTCAAATCAAGGTAAAATGAAAAGATGATAATACTAATAAGTGTAGTGAGTTAATAAGTGGACAAACTCAACCTTTCCAACAAGTGTTTTTTTTGGGGAAGGGGTGTTGCCTTGATCTACTCATTTTTTTCAAAATTCTAAACACATAGTCAACTTAAAATGAGCCAAAATAGTGAAGGGAAAAGTTCCATAGTCAAAGTTCCCAAGTGCGAGGAATTCGGTTAAGTAAAAAACTTACTCCATAAAAAATTTTAAAATTTAACTCTAATGAAAATATTTGTTCCAATTAATAATGAAAATAATAGTTAAAAGTAAGCTGCACCAGAAGAAGCAAGTGTAAGAAAAGAAAAGGCCATGGCGGAGTTGGCGCAGCAGACGGTGTCTTTTTCAAATCTAGTGAAGATAACGNCTGCAATTACATTGTCCAAGAATCAAGTCTTCAACAAAAAGAGCAAGCACATTGATATCCGTTATCATTTTATTCGAGAATTGGTAAATGAAGATGTAATCACTGTAAAATTTTGTAAATCAGCAGATCAGCAAGCTGATATCTTCACAAAGCCTTTGGGCACAGAAACATTTATATCACTTAGATCTAAGCTGAGTGTTGTTAGGTTAGATGATTGCCGTGCTCCAACTTAAGGGGGTGTGTTAGACGAATAAGTTGAGCTCGCGATTCGCTCCACGATTTTCTCCATGATTTTCTCCATAATTTGCTCCGCGATTTTCTCCTTTGATTGAGCAAATCGTTCCTTGATTGTTTAGTTAACTGATTTCTTGTTTCCATCACCGTGTTAGACTATTAGTTGCTTCGTTATTTACGAAGCAATTCCTGCATGTAATTTCCTTTAAATATCAATCCAATAATGAGATCACAGCGTGATGTTTTTTATGCAATTCTTTCTGTCCTGTCAAATTCGTTTTTCTGTTTCCTCTGTTCTGCAATTCGTTTTTCTGTTGTTGCATATTTGTTTTCAGACTTGACTCAGTCATCTTTGCATTTATTAGAGTTTGCAAAATTCAAATAAAACTGTGAGATAGCCGCAGTAGGAATCCCATTGCGAGCAAGTGCGGACGGATAGCCCTCCTCCTGATCGGCGTTATTTCATCCAGAAGCTGCACCAGAAGAAGCAAGTGTAAGAAAAGAAAAGGCCATGGCGGAGTTGGCGCAGCAGACGGTGTCTTTTTCAAATCTAGTGAAGATAACGACACAAAAATCATACATCGCAGTCGAGGAACTCGTGAGCAAAGCTCTCCAGCAATCTTTTACCGAGAAGAAAATCAGTCAGTTCAAATACATCAACAACACCTGACAGTGATTGCCTCGTCTGCATGTTCTTCTGCTTGCACCACTCTGTAAGAACATGCAGACGAGGCAATCGTTGTCTGGTGTCGTTGATGTATTTGAGCAGACTGATTTTTTCCTCTGTATCAGACTGCTGGGGAGCTTTGATGACGAGTTCCTCGAGTGCGATGTATGATTTCTGTGCCGTTATCTTTACAAGCTCTGAGAAAGACACCGTCTGCTGCCATGGCCTTCTTTTCTTACACTTCCTTCAAACCCATTGACGAACCTCTTCATCTTGATGAAATAACGCCGATCAGGAGGAGGGATATCCGTCCGCACTTGCTCGCAATGGGATTCCAGCTGCGGCTATCTCACCATTTTATTTGAATTTCACAAACGCGAATAAATGCAAAGATGACTGAGTCAAGTCGGTTTCCTTTCAAAGCATAGCAGAATCCATAGTTTCCAATAAGTATTCATGTCAATCCATTGAGAGTATTTTTGTTTGCAATATGATATGTGTTTCCTTGTATTCAATGGATGATGTATGAATTCTAAATATGCACTGTTATTATGCTACTATATTGTTTATCCATATGAATTCAAAATGGTATTGATTTTAGTGTTTGTATTTTTTATCTATATGAATTCAAAATGGTATTAATTTTAGTGTTTGTATTTTTCCTAACAATTGGTTAATTAAGAAAAATTCTTTTGCATTGAGTGTTGTGATGGCAAAGTAAGGCATCTAGGTACCTAACAAAATGGCATCAAGGCCCAGTTTTCCACATTGGGACAGTATGAGCAGTTTCTGTAATTTGTTTGATAAAATTTATAGTTACATGCCAACTGTTTGATAGAATGCCTAAGTGCAAATTGATTATTTATGTTAATTTGAATGATCATAGTGATGAACTAATGAGTTGATTTTGTTTATGAATGAAGTTCCAAACAAATTTCTAGGTTATTCTAGGTTAATTGAATGTAGACATGCTTAACTTAGCTTCATTGTTTGATTGAAAGCATTTGTGAATTCAGATGAAATTAGAATGCATTGAATTCAAAACAGTGTTGAGTATTTCGATATTGAATGCCCTTGCGAAGTTATGCTTGCTTGATTTGTTGCAATAGTTAGATGCATGAATTCAGGAAATTTGAATTTCCTTTGTATGTTAAATCACTATGAATAGACCGATTGATGGTAGAGATCCCCGAGGGAGGTGGGAGCTCTCCCCCTCTCTCAAATGTTGAGGCCTTCAAGCAACTTGTAGCTAATCTAGGAACCACGTAAAAGTCGGCACCTACTCGTTTTGTTAAGAAATCTGAAGCAACACTTGAAATTCCACTGCCCCTTCTTTCGTGCCACATGACAATGAACCTCTCCAATAGAGGATTGATAGGGAAATTTACTGGACT
>JASDQU010260336.1:4917-15659 GCA_032191745.1 Picea mariana
GACGCTCAATGACTGTTGTTTCCCAAGTGGTTCCATTACTTGAAATCTTTCCGATGCCGAACCTGGGGGCGTTAGGTGCAGTGTTTGGCTGTCGATTCTTATTTCAGGTGTTAAGGTATTTTAGTCATGGGGTTTCATAATTTCCAACAAACCCCAATAAATGATGAGAGTTATGGAAATAAACAAAGAAAAAATATTTCCCAAAATGAAATCGAGTCAGACAGTGCAGAAAGCAAGTGGTACCCAAAAAGTGACAAAAAATTGATAAGGATTTTTTTAGAGTGTGTTGAGTGCTCAACAGGAAGTCCATGGACACGTGAATCATACCCCATTTCTTTTTAACTGGAACTGGGTTTGACACCCATTCTGTCAACTATATAGGGCAGATAAAATCGACATTGAGTAGTTTTTCTACTTCTTCCTTAATTGTTGCTACTTTTCGAGGATTTACGAGAAAAAGCTTCTGTCAGACCAGTTTGGCATCAGGATAAGTCATAATTTCATGCTTGATAATTCGTGGGTCAATATATAGAATTTCCTTGTAAGACTAGGAAAAAATGTCACGAAATTCTTTGAATAAATCAGTGTAAGTTTGAATCTCTTTGGGGGAGAAGTCAGCTCCAATGAAAATATTCTCCACAGCGCCAGGGTTTTGGAGATATCTATTGGAATCGTTTTAGAAATTCTTTCCATGTTACCCTCAGCATAAAATCTTTTTGTATCCAGAGGATTGATAGGACAATAATTATCTCCATTCATGGTTGAAACAAATTATCCTGCCTCTATTCTCCTTAACTCAGGAAGGAAGTAAGATCTATGATGTAGATGATCCCAAGGTATGTCAGGACCAGTCAATGCCTCAAGAATCACCTCGTAGAAGGGAAAGACTAGGTATAAAGGATATTGAGTGGCAAGAGAACCTTGAGCCCAAATAGGCTCGAGAACTAGATCTAACTCCTGTGCGGGAGTCAAATCGGGGTTGGATGAAGTCTGTTGGACAAGGTTGTATGCAATATCAGCCGCGGACAAGGGCATGGCCATGCTAGGATTCTCTATTCCTTCCATCGAGGCCAATGGGGGAGGTAAATTCCACAAATAATTAAAGTATCTTGTTCGAAATGATGACACTTGTAGAATTGCAGCCCAAGGCTAGTAAGGAACAACCAATAGAAGCTTTACATCACCAGAAGACGACGGGTAATCAAAAGTTCCCATAAATGATGGAAAAAAACCATCACCCAAGTTGATAGTGCTACGCTATGGACTATCAATCATCGAGACCATGGAATCCCCCGATGAAGGGTCAAGACAGGAGAAAGACAACTTGTCAATGGTCACAATCCGACCCTCGTGCGGAAAACACAAGACCCGAAAAACTGTAGCAACCACTACATGCATCACATAAGTCCAACTCCTTCCTAACAAGAGGTTGTAGTCGAGAGGTGCATCGACCACTTTAAATTATATGCACATAGTTTTTCCTCCCAACTGCATAGGGAAAGAAGGAATAATTATATGTGGTCTAAACGACCGACCGTCATGTTAAGTTTTCATAGCATTAGGTTAAACATGAAGTTCATTCCATTTTAACAATTAACCATAACCATAAATGCTACAGCAACCAAGGTCACATGAAGAAGCACCACGCACAAGAACACGAGATATATCCTGGGAAACCTTCTCAAACAAAGGAGAAAAGCCCAGCCAAATCCTTTGGTATAATATTCAAGAGAAAGACCTTTTCCACCAAGAATATCCTAGCACACAAGAGGGTGCACAAAACCTAGAAACCGTAGTGCCCAAGAGAGGTTCACAGCTCTTACCAAGAAGTGTGATTGCTGAAATTTCCAAAACTTGCAAGTGAGTGTGTGTCTACAAATGAAATATTTCATCTTACTTATATTAGAATTATCCTATCAACTGAAGTTTCTATTGGCACAATAGGGCCAACCTCACTTAGACATATTAATTGTTTATTATTATAATAATTAATATTAATATTAATATTAATATTAATATTAATTATCTTTTTACAGTTTATCTTTAGACACAATAAGATAGGGCTGACCTGTACCCTTTACACAATAGCTAGGGTTACATGTAGGTATGACTCTTGAACAATACATAGCAAAGGATCTGATACACCAACTAGTGCTCATCCACTAGGGGCCACATCCATAGGGATGACATAGACCTGAGTCACTGCATTACACAGATGAGCTAGGTCCTCACACATGCACTTATGCTCATCCATAGTCATGTATGCTCTACATATCTTCTTTCCAACTGCCACTAACAGGAGGAGCATCTGGAGTCTTCACCTCAACTCTGTCATTTTACAGAGGAGGCCATCACATCATCTTCATTCTTATTCTCATGATGATGTGCCAAGTGATTTTTGAGATTTCCCTAACTCAAAAAATCGTTATTACATCATATAATCATTTGGATTTCTTCTCTCTCACGTCATGGAGGAGGCCATATACATTCCTATCCTTTGTCCCAAGCTGGAACCATAAAACCTTTATTAGGGGATTTTTCTCGGGTTTGTAAGTTGAGGGTAAGGCTTCACATAGCTTCTATATTCCACATCTCACAGGTTGTAAGATGGAGGATGTCTCCTATAGCTTCATTCATTAACACTCCCTCTCAGCTAGGGAGGAATTCTCCATCAAGCCAGGTCTCATACCGATGTACTCTGATTTTCTTTTTTTTGCTAGGGTCATCCATACTCCCTCTTAACTCAGAAGGCATTCTTCACCAAGTAAATGTTTGCAGTCTTCTTAGGTGTAGAAAGGTACTGCAAGTATACAATATTTCTTCTGTATCATACGAAGGTATTTCATTCCATCAGGAATTACTAGAATCTCAAGGATATTTACACACGGTTCTTTAGTTATCATCATAGGATCCATCTCATGGTCAAGTAAATATGTCTAAAGTTTGTGAAGTCACATTGCTTCACATAATCATTGTTATATACTCTATCTTTGGTGCACTCAAGGTCACAGAGTTTTGTTTCCTACTGTGTCAGGAAACGCTGGAAGAATTCAAGGTAGAACATCAATCGGATGTGCTCTTCCAGTCCACTGTACTTTCTACTAAATCTGAATCGACTTATTCTACAAACTCAATTTCACACTAGAGGAATATCTCGGAACATACCCAACTGTGTCTTAATACATGTTTTGTTGTTTCCTAGTGAGTCTGTCTAGGTTGAATCATCACATTCACTGTATGAAATGAATAAAGTCTGGTGTTAACTGGATACATCAGTGATCCAATCAATTGTGGATTAGTATCATCTGAATCATCATCAGTCTTCTTCTTTAAATCCATCACAGTGGATTTACATTCTTTCAAACTTCTTTAATATTCCCACTGAATATTTTCTTTGAATCAGGAAAATTTCATCGGTCCTCTGTCATACTTTTTGTCCCAATAAGTAGTGTATCATACTCAGATCTTTTATGAAAATCAGAAGTCAATGCTTTCTTGTTTTCAATGGAAAGGATTTATGAATAAGTCATCAAAATCAAGATTTTGTCATCAACACTGTAATAATATAGGTTTGGATAAGCGATACTTTTGTTGATATCCAAAGTCATCAAGAACCTTTCTATCTGATATAGTTTCCAACTCATGAAAAGTAGTACGGATGTAAGTGTATCAGGTTCACTAGGTCAAGTATCTTATCATAGAAAGGTCCCTTTGTTTATGAGAAACCTCTGACTATAGATCTTGTTTTTTAATTTCTCGACACTTCCATCAACTACATGTTTGATCTTATAGATCCAATTGGAATTTACCACAAACTTCCTTTTCTGGTTCCTGAATCATATCTTATCATCATTATTTAATATGTACTGGTATTCTTCTCTTATGACATCTTGTCATACTAGTTCTCTTGTTCCTTCTCTAAGACAAGGGGTATCAACATTAATGAAGTGGCTCATGACTGAAGGATAGCTCGAAAAATCTCTTTTTGATTTCTCGGAATGTGCCTTGAGAAGTTTGTATGTTTATCTGCCTCTACAGAGTGAGTTTAGGTAGGCCTTTTATGCCCTACTGCAATATCTTTGAACATATCAACTGGAGCAGTTGGATCAACTGGAATAATGTATTTCTCCCTCTGAACTGCTAAAGGGGGAGAAGGTATAATCTTCATGTCAATTTCCATCTTGAGATTCTTTGGATCCTTTGAAGGATTATATCTTCTTTAAAGACAACATTTTTTCTTGTCTTAATTTGTTTCTGACTAAGGATGTCGATCTGGAATGTATTTGAAGATTCATTGTATCCTTCTTTCAAGAATAATGTTTTCTTCTTTGTTCCTTGCACAAGGGACAATGTTTTGAACTCTCGTACCAGGGATAATGGTCCAAGTTTTGAAATCTTTTTCATAAGAAGAGATATTCTTCTTTTATAAAAAAAAATGCAACTCATTGTAAGATTTAGAACTAAAGGACTTTACCTATTTGTTGTAATGTTCTTCTTTAGAGAAAATACTTCTTGTTTCTTCTTTCTTCATTTTCTTGAGGTGGATCATGATCAATGTCGATAGTGGTGGCGTATTGTTTTTCCTTCTTTCTGGTTGAACAATATTTAGCAACACGTCCATACTTGTCACATCTATAGAATTGAACTTTTGAGATGTCTCTTCTTTGATATGAAGTATTTTCTTCTTTAAATGTTTGCCTAAAGTTTCTTTTGAATTTTCCTCCTTTTCTGGTATGAAGTGCAAGAGCATGATTTTCTTCTGAGTTATCTTCCACTCCTCTATTTCTGAGTCTTAGTTCTTATTGAGTACAATCTATCCATAGTCGCTCAAATGTTGGTAGAGTTTCTCTTCCACTGATGCTTCGGAGGAAGGGCTCCCATGATTTTGGAAGATTTTGAAGAGTAGTTAGGACAAGTTCTATGTTAGAGATATTTTCTCCAATTGTCTCTAGTTGTTCTTTAACTTCTGATAACTTCATGAAGAAAAGTATAACTATGTCATATTTTGTCATGTTAGTACTTTGGAGTTGACTTCTCAAGGCAAGGGATCTGAGAGTGTTGTTACTTTCAAACATTCCTTTTAGCATTTTGTACATATCATAGGCAGTCTTCAGGTTTGCAATCTGGGGTAAGAGATGATCTCTTACTGAGCAGATGATTATTTTCCTTCCTCTGACTTCATCTTATTTTCTTATTTTCTTATCTAATTCAGTTGTTGTTTTTGAAAGAGTTTTAGTGGTTGCATCCAGTAGATCTTCTTCTTCAAGAGTGACTATAAGCTTTGATTTCCAAGGGCTGAAGTTACTTGCTCGATCAAGCCTATCTTCCATTGGAGTTCTGTTCTTCATCTTTACTTAAAGATTTGTAGTATGGATTATGTTTGGACTTATGACTGCAACAAATCAATTTAATAGTATCACATAGATGCTTGCTAATCCAGAACAATATTTCTTTGAAAAACAGAGATATTTCTGCAGGAAATTTTGACACCCTAGAAACCTTAGGGCCAAAAATCAATTTTTTTTAGAATTAAGTTCTGAGAGCTTCTAGAGATGTGCTGGAAGAGGTCATACTCTTCTATGATGGAATTATCCTCAACATCTAAGTTTCAGGGTCTGAAACACTTTAGGAAGGAGGGTCGTATGAAATTTTCTGGAAACCTTGGAAGGTCGTACGATTTTGCAAAAGTGGAGGATTTGCTAATAAGGGATGAGACTTGGTGAATTCTTTGTGAAATGGGTTCTTTCATGACCTATGCTCTGATACCATGTTAAGTTTTCATAGAATTAGGTTAAATATGAAGTTCATTCCATTTTAACAATTAATCATAACCATAAATGTTGCAGCAAACAATATCACATGAAGAAGCACCATGCACAAGAACACAAGATATATCCTGAGAAACCCTTCTCAAACAAGGGAGAAAAAACTAATCAAATCCTTTGCTATAATATTCAAGAGAAATACCTTTTCCACCAACAATATCCTAGCACACAATATGGTGCACAAAACCTTGAAACCCTAACGCCCAAGAGAGGTGCACAACTTTTACCAAGAAGTGTGATTGCTGAAATTTTCAAAACTTGCAAGTGAGTGTGTGTCTACAAATGAAAGATTTCATCTTACTTATATTAGACTTATCCTACCAAATGAAGTTCCTATTGGCACAATAGGGCCGACCTCACTTAGACATATTAATTGTTTATTATTATAACAATTACTATTACTATTAATTATCTTTTTACAGTTTATCTTTAGACACAATAAGATAGGGTCGACCTGTACCCTTTACACAATAACTAGGGTTACAGGTAGGTCTGGCTCTTGAACAATATATAGCAAAGGATCTGATACACCCACTAGTGCTCATCCACTAGGGGACACATCCATAGGGATGTCATAGACCCGAGTCACTACATTACAAAGATGAGCTAGGTCCTCACACGTGCACTTATGCTCATCCATAGTCATGTCTACTCTATAGATCTAATTTCCCACTGCCACTAACAGGAGGATCATCTGGAGTCTTCACATCAAATTTTCTACTATTCAGAGGAGGCCATCACATCATCTTCATTCTTTTTCTCATGACGATGTGCCCAACGCTTTTTGGGATTTACCTAACTCAACAGATCCCTCTTACATTGGATAATCATCTAGATTTCTTGTCTCTCATGTCATGGAGGAGGCCATATACATTCCTATCATTTGTCCCAATATGGAACCATGAACCCTTTATTAGGGGATTTATCTTAGGTTTGTAAGCTGAGGGTAAGACTTCACATAGCTGCTATATTCCACATCTCACAGGTTGTCAACTGGAGGATGTCTCCTATAGATACATTCATTAACATGTCAAACGTCATAAGAAACATAGGCTAAAAACACAACCCAGGATGGCCAATGGCCTTCCAACATGCCAATGGCATCACATAAGTCGAGGCACCCTCATCAACCACTGTACGGAAAATGTTTCGCGTAAAAGATTTCAAGGTGTAAGCCACTACTATATGAAAAGCAATGTGGTAAGGAAGATGGGGTTTTAAGTCATTGGATAAAAAATGATCGCTCTCGGGTTACAAGTCTCTACCGATCCCAAGGTGGATAACATAACTTTTCTTTATGAAGGGAAACTCTGGAGAACTTCCAAAGTAGAGATTGCACAAGTGGTATGTGCCAAATATTCCACAACAGAGTAGTTTTGGGCGGCCCTCGCATTTGGATTATGAGAAGCCTTCTTAAATGCACCTTTAGGGATGCGAGTCATTGTTTCACCCACCTCCTTCTCGATTTGCAGAGGATTCGGTGGGTTAGTGGCTTCTTTTCCCTTCTCAGCAGATTCCAGCATTCCACAGTCTCGGGCCTTGGTTGTTATATTAGCTTCTACATTCAACATATAAATATTTGTGGCTAGGTTATTAATGGTAGGCGTGGGGGGTTCCTAACTACCCCCTTCTGCCCTTGAAGATGTTGAAGCATGAGCCATGTTTTTCCCTTGTTGGAAGGGGTTCATTAGCACAGCAAGATGTTGTTGCGCCAATAGATTCTAAGCTTCTGCAAGCCGAGGGCGCAGATGAGTCGGGTGGTATTCCATGCAAATATTACACTAATAGTTCGACTTCTTCTTCTCCGTTTTTCCCCTGCCATCATTATTGGTATCCTTTTTATCCCCTTTACCCTTATTATTCCATCGTTTCTTCTTTCCCTTAGGCTGTTGGTTGGCCTTAGGGTTCGTTGACTACACACTGTGTATGTATGATGTCTGGGTAGGGGGAACAATCGAACTAGAAGTTTGGCTAGCCACAGTCTGTTGTATCGACAATTGTTGCAATATATTTGAAAACAGGTCCATGGACTTTCTTTGTTCTTATTCCACAACACTGTCGACATGGGGTACAGAATTTTGCTTGGCCTTATCGAGAATAGACCATGACGCATCTAGAAAAATCTTGTAGGGCATACTAGGCTGAGAGTAGATTAGTTCAAGTTGTTGCGCTCTCATAATAACCTCATGTTCTGAAAACACTCTGGAATTCGCTACGTCCTTGGATACGCAAGGCACCAAATACTTCAGGAACCACTCAAGCAAGAAAGAAGGAGGGACCTAGACCTTAATTAAGCTCTTTCGACACCGTCATTCTTGGATATGATCCAAGATGTGGTCGGCCTTGGTTTTCTCAAAGTTGGCCATCAATTTGGTGCCGACATCGTATCTTATAGGTAACTGTAAATGATTTAGGAAGACCATTGCTAAGTCGTTGAAGTAAGAGTACATTGATGAGTCAAGCTCAATATACCATTTCACTGAACCCCCTATAAGAGTGGGTTGAAAAAGGCACAACTGGACGGATTCATCCCTTAGTAAGTTTGACGCGCACCACAAATGAAAAGTTGTCACATGATCACCTGGATATTTTCCTGGATTGCCTTCAAATTTCACAATATCTGAGGGCAACTTGGTCGGCATGGGAGGCCAACACGCATCGTGAAAAATTGGATCGTTCAGTAATCTTGACAAGTCTGGCAGATTTTGCGTTGCCAAAAACTATAGTTTTGGTTTTGAACTATTTACAGGAAAAGAGGGTCCTGGGGTTTGATTAGCACCAGGTTTCTAGGAAAAGTTGGTCTACTAGCTATGGTTTTGGTAAAAACCATGGCCTTGAACAACATAGGGTAATTGCGTCTGTTGGGGTATCATTGGATGACTCCTAAAATTGGACAACATATCTTGTGCGGGGATTTCTCCTTGCATTATGTTCCAAGGACCTTGGAAGGGGATGCCCCCAGTCGATCTAACGGGCATGGGTATAGAGCCTTTCCTAGGGTTCCATTAAAAAATGGAAGGGGTTTCCCCCAACCGACATCCTTTGCGAGGGAACTGATCCCRCCAAGGATTTCAAATACCTTGTGTGAAGAAAACTYTAGTTGTYGGTCCCTGTAAAGGAATAGTACCTTGCACTGGGTTTTGTTGCCCAAAACTGGGGTTGCCCCCAACCAAGAAAACAATCGAAGAAAAAGCATTGTTCCCAAACGTGTCGAAAAAAGAGAATGACATAGATCCCACCGACATTGTATAAGATGAAGGTCCTAAACTACCTCCACCAAATAAGTTATAATAAGTGTTTGGATCGATTGGTTGCTAAAAAGCACCACCGAGCGAAGGGGATGGAGGAGGTATATTACCCCCACCGTAAGATATAGCATTAAAAGGGATAGAAGCACCCCTGGTTGACCCTTTCATGGGAGAGTTCGAGATCCCTGCCCCCAAACCCATGGTATGTAAGGTAGAATAAGTCAGAAATGAGTTTGAATCAAAGTCGAGCATCCCATATGAGAAGGGAGGGGGCATAGAAATTTGAGTAAATGAAGCAGTGGTCAAATCCGATAATGGTATCGGACCACTGCCCGAAGTTGAGGGTGTCGAGACCACTGTGGTTCAGACTGGCGAAGGTGGGAGAGGAGGTAGGATGCCCACTGTGGTAGAATTCATAACAGGAGTATGAGTAATCCTAGATGAAGTAGCAACATTTTCTTACATTAATTCTTTTAGGACTAGTTGGCGCTCAGAAGGTGTCACCTCAGGAGAGACAATCTGAATCAAGATTGGTGCYGATAAGTCAATAATCAAAGGGTTAGCTGGCCTAAGAGTCTCTTCCCCAAGGTAAAAAATGGTAGGCCCCTCCATATTCGAATAGAATCCTCATGGAGTAGGCTTGGGMATAGCTTCCTACAACCCATTTGCTTCGAACGACCCTTCTTGGTCAAGTCTTCACCGCAATGGTGGCGAAGGTGGCTCCATTGTAACCAACAACAGGCCCYGAATCCTTCACGACAGACAAAGCTATTGATCTTCCACTTTGTGAAATGATTAACYGACATAGTAAGGCTTAACTAGCGTTGAACACTAAGCACACACTAAAAGGTTTCCTGAAGACAAATCAAGCAGTCGACTACATAGTAGGAAGGAAAATTATGCCAATTGACACTATAGAAACTAACCGGTGAAAATGCAACTCGAACATAGAAGCACCCTCTAGGTATACTCTGTGAAGTGCGATCCGACGTCTGGCCTAGGTACCACGATATACCCCTTCAGTCACCCATGTAAGTCCCTATAATATGGGAAACTATGTTGCCAGTTCGCAGTCAGTCACCAGGCGGGTACAGTCAACATTCAAGCAGATCATAATGAGCAGGATAACAAGTCCAAAGCCTATTAATAGTATCGAAAGAAAATGGTCCAGAAAACAACAGAGGATATCGAACGGATTTGAAGTCCATGAAGCTCCGTAGGAAAATTTAGTCAGTATTATTCGTGAGAAAGACCCTCAATATATGATCCCCACTATGTTCAGTTCAGCTTTGGAGGGATTATATCTGCTTCCTTTCGTCACGCGACCTTGTGTTTATCCCCTGTGTTAGAGGGGGGTCCCAGCTAAATTTTACGACACTAGACTTAATAACTCCCTAACTCAAACTCCAATGTTGATTTAATGTGGCCTTCAAGAGTTTCCTCTCCAAACCTAATTCAAGGGCCTAAAACCCTAAACTAGTTTGTGAACATTTATGTTCTAAGACTTTTGCGATTATTGTTTTGTTCAGAGAGTGCTTTCGGATCCATCGCATAGGTTTTATTTTCTTCGACGTTTCGGACCAAACTAGTGTGGTCCATCATCAGGAAAGCGCTTTTTGAAAAATGAAGGAAAAGAGAATATAACACATATATAAATACTCAAAAAGTT
>JASDQU010260337.1:0-15683 GCA_032191745.1 Picea mariana
TCAATGACAACTCATTGATCCATCTTCATCTATGCATTCTCATCAAGGACAATACGTATTAGATTACATCAATCATCAATCAATCAATCCTTTGACATCAATAAATCACTTGACATCAATCAATGACATCAATCAATCAAACCATTGGCATCAATGACAACATGATCCAACACTCCTTCGTCAGCTTATAGTAGGATTGAAGTTTTTGGTTGTGCTCGTCGGCTTGCGCTGTGATATAAATTAAATGTCAATCAGCACTGAGCTTCATTAAAGGCTTGAATCGGTGTATAGTGTTTGACGTCATGCTAGGCTCAGACTATAAGGCTATCTTCAGCTAATTGTAGTATGTATGGAACACGACATTTGACTTCCATTTCTTATTCATGTCACTTGAGTACCACAATGTAATGAATGTCATGGCCAATGGTTTGAAAGGCTTGATGTCCTTGACGATCGCACCTTCCGACATCTCCCAAGAAATTAAAGTGATCAGGATCAAGAGCCAGTGGAAATGGAATTCATATCCTTGATCTTGCGCTTCTCTGCAGTCAAGTTCCAACTGGTTCACTAGGTACTTCACCCAATTCATTTGTAGGCCCTCCGCGCATTTCCCTACGAGGTCGACTACAAAACCAGTCACTTGGGTGGGTCGGTTCTTGCGTAATAACTTCCCTGCAATCAACTAACAAGCGAGGCACACTGCACCATTCTAAATAGAGTCTACCTTGTAGCCTCATGCGCCCTTCTCGACATCGCCATAAGTGTCCTTGATCCTTTGTGCGAGAGCGCGGTCCATGGATTTTCCAGGATAGAAATCCCGTGGGTCTGTTCCTTGCATACTCAAACCCGTGATCCGATTTATCAAGGTCAGATCAACTATGATACGATGGTTTAGCCACAAATATCCACCATGGTAACAAGACAACAACATCTTGACACATGCATTCACCTCTTGGTATCTTCCGAAGTGGGGAATTTTCATGACGATGAGTAGGGTGGACTGTGCGAGGTTATGGGTCCATGCTTGGGGAATTACCTTTGAGTTTTTCCCTTTTGTTCTAGTCAGATAATTATGTGGGGCTAACATGTTGTAGAATTTGCATTCTCTGAGGTTGAAGTCGCTAAACTTCAATGCTGCGATCTTATCTTGGGTTGCTTGCACTACGCATATCCCCTTCGGGAGGTACGCAGTGACCAAGGTGTACTCAAAATCTCTAGGTACGTTGTCACGGTTTACAACACCGCTTAAAGGTGGTATATAGGTGGGTAATATAGTCGGGATCAGTTTAGCATTCGCTAAGTCATCCCTGTGCTTAGTTCACTTCTCATCGGACGACCGGGATGGTCCTGTGCTGTGCGAAGTGGATGGAGAGGCTGGCAGTCCTCTCATGGATGATTCTTGTATACCTGTAGACATTGATATGATGCTCTCAGTCAAGAGGTCAATCAAAACTTCCTCAATTTTTTTTTTTTCTGTAGCGCTCAACTCGTCCGAAATACACACTCGGGGTTAACAATTTCAGGTTTGGGGGGTAGCTTAGACACAATAACGAGATAGAGATTAGAAGCACGATGATCACTGTATAAACTCAACTTAGTCTGTGGGCTCAAATTCTGAATTGGAAAAAGTCTTCTCAGCACGTCGTACTGCGGGATAAATAGGTAACTCGACAACGAGTCACTTGCAATGGGTATGAGGCCTTCATTAACTTGGTTCTGTCTGTTATGGCATGGTCCCAACAGTTGGATGGAGAGATGGTTGGCCATAAATGGATTTCTATCCATTCGGAAGCATTGATCTAACGGTTATAATGTCCCTAATGACTATATTTCTTCGCCATGGCAAAGTGCCATGTGTCACTGTTCTTATATCTTGGCGAAGCTCCAATTTTGCAATTTTTCCTTCTGCGAGGTTCCCTCTGGAGCCTTCTACAACTTATCGATCTTGTCTCTCTTCTTACTTAACTTTCTATCCTTCTTTCCAGTGAGCTTCGTCTCGGTATTCCTTTTTCCATTCTTATTTTTGTCTTCTTTTGACCTAGTCACTTCGCACTGTTGAGATTCTTCCCTAGGATTCTCAGATAATACTTCTTCTTTGTCTGGGATAAGTACTTCAATATTTTGTGGATCCTCTAGTGTTCTTGCAACTTAGACATTCGGGTCTCTAGTGTTAAATAGCTTCGATATGTTCTGATGTTCTTCGATCAAGCGTGTGATCCTTCTAGTCATGAAATCTTTTAATTTTTGCTTCTTCTGCTCCAAAACTTATTCTTTTTACTTTCATCTAGCTCGATCCATGTCAATCCAAGGTTTTCCTAATAGCATGGTAAATGGGGGACTGTTCTTGATAAATTTAATAATCTCAAAATATTCTTCTGTTGAAGTTCTATTGGCAGTCATAGGTATCCGAGCAAGCCTTCCACATAGGTTTATCATCTTTCCTCTGAATAACCCTATTCGGCCTCCTAATGAAGGAATCATAGAAGGCTTTCCTAAAAGTTCCCAAGTTCTTTCTGTCATAATATTCACCTGTGTTTCCTCATCCAAAACACAATCAACGTTGAAGTCTACTATTCTTGCTTCAAGGCATTCTTTTTCTTTGAATATCTCCGATAATCTGACATGTCAGTGGTCGTTAAGGGTTTCATTTATTTGTAGCAATACTTTCTCTGATTCTTTCTAGGTTTCTGCTATTTCTTGATCTACCTTAGGTTTTTCTTTATTCAGATTCATTCCTTTCAGCTTAGCAATCATTCTAGGGAAATCCAACACTTCATGGTCCATAGATTTACAACAAATACAACTAGGTCTTTTCCCAGGAAATTCCTTAGCAAGATGTCCTGATATTCTGTAACTGTAACAGAGGGTTAATCCTCTCTTTCGTTTAAGTGATCTCCAGCCTTTCCTGTACTGCGCACTAGGCTCATAGGAGCTAACCTGCAAAAAAATATTTCTAGGATCCTGCATCAATTTGTTAGTCCAAATATTCTTTCTATGCATAGGTATAACATATCTTTCACTATTCATATCAAATCTTCTTTCATCTATTAATACCCTAGTTTTCAAGCTAGGATAGAATCTATCAAACATACCTAGATTCATACTTTTGAAACAAAAATTTCCACTAATCTTACTTCTACAAAGCACAAAGCCTTCAGATCTATAACTTTTCACTATTCTTACTTGTATTAGAGCATAGAGCTTACAGATCTGACCTCTTTTCTTGGTACAGATCTCCTCAGGTCAAGTAGAATGCTGTGTACCGAGACAACAGATCTACGCATAGAGTTTTCACAATCTCAGGTTGAATATTTGCACAAAGCTTCTTCTTTCTTAGTTCCCAGCAATCAAAGTTTCAGGTCTAATACTGTGCACTTCAACAATAGATCTATGCACAAAACTTCTCTTCAGTTCGTAGCAATCATTTGTTGAGGGAACAATTTCAATTAGGTTATAATTTCAATTCCAAAAAAAACCAATGCTACTGGTAGCAACACTTTTTATTCAAGTGTAATTTTTAAAGTATTTGTCAACAATTACAACACAATAACATTAGTTTTCAACACGATGAGTCTAAATTTTAACCACCATAAAAACAAGGGTGCTACTAGTAGCACCACTTTCAAAATGGGATAAAAAATGTGACCCTTGAAAAAACGAGAACTTTGGAGAGTTCTCGTTAAGTTGATAACTATGTTTTGTATGAATTAACACGTGTACCCATGTTAAATGTCATTATCTCATATCAGCCCCCAAGTACACCATCTCCACACACACCTTCACATCCCATTGTCCAGATACCCGATACACAGTGGGGTGTATTAATATTAAATTATATTTCCATATCACCACCCACGTATATCGCTTACCAAGCACAACATGGGTTCTCAATTCCCCAATACGCGATCTTCCGATAGGTTTGCATAATATTATTATATTTATAAATATAGGTTTGTGCATTATGATATCGCCCTTGGGTGTAACATATAGCTCGTACACCTTGGGTTCTCACCCTTTCGATATGCGATACTCTGGTGGGGAAATTTCACTATTATAATATTATAGTATATTGTGGGGAGGAGAGAGAATATAATTATTAGGTATTTAAAATATAACAACAAATAAATATCCTCACAGGGAGCTTCTCTAGGGTTATAAAATTTACCTCTGTGCATAAAAAGTCCATGGGATTGATTCATTTAATAAAATTATTATTTTTGCCCAGAAGAGGGAAATTTCGAGCTTATCTATTTCTCATGCACATGAATAAGTTTCATAGATTTAATATAATAATTCCTCCCCTTAATATTCAATTTATTAATACATTAAATGGTAAATTTGGGAAAATTATCAGGAGTTATTAGCATCCTTACACCAAGTCAAATTCACTCGAAACATATTAAAAATATAAACACAAGAAACTTATTTAATTGAGTTTATTTCCAGAAAATTAAACCTCTTGGAAATAAAACTTTACACAATAAAAAATTTGTTATTACCAAGATTTAAGATTTACTGCCCACCTATATTTATGAAAATATTTACTACTATTTAGGAAAAATACACCATTTCAGATCTTTACCTTTGGACACAATTTTACTAAGTAAATCCAGGTGTCCTAATGAGACATAAATTAAATACAAAACACATAAATTTCTTATTTATTTTATTTCACACATTCCTCATGTTAAATATTTTGTCCTTTCAACTATATGGCGTAGACTTACGAAACTAGAATTATGGTCCATCTTTTCATTTTAAGACTCCTCTTATCTAGCCTATTATGTTCACTGGAAGTTAAAGGATTTTACCCATGCTTCCGTGGAATATTTAGCATTCCACTAAACCTTCCAAGAAGGTCTTAAGGCCTGATATTTAACTAGTGACAAGTCACCTTCCAAATATGATATTTGACTTCAGTAATATAAGGAGTAACATTCATAATACATAAATCAAACATTTTTGTCTTCAAATGTTCTTTGATAAATTTGACAGTTTAATATTTTTTTTTTTGTAAATAAAGTAGGATCCTTATATTAATAACTTCTTATTTCTATACAATGCCACCTATTAGCTACCTATTCTACCACAAAAGGGAAACCATAACAGTTGGATATCAGCAAAAGCTTAGAGTTTGACACGTCACAACTTAAACAAAACAGTATGAACAAAACAATGATAAAAAAGGCTTCTTGTCCTGAAGATGGATCCTGATATGGATATGAAACATCGACAATCCATTAAAAATATTGTGGTCTCTCCGAACACGCCTGAAAACACTCCTCAACACAAGAATCTCATCAATCAGATTAGAAGTTGGTCGCCATGACCATCTAGTGTGCGTCGTGAGGCATAGATTTTTCCCATCTTTGGAGTGGTGACAAATCTAGAAGGATATCAAACAAAGAAAAACCTGGAGGTGCTAATCCCTGTGTGAGCTCGGGCTGCCATGGATGTTGTAGGAAGGGACGAACTTCTGGCCAAGGATATCCATTCTCTGTCCAAGGATGCGATGCATGTGAAACTGGTCATCCTTCTTCTGCCGCATTTAGAAAATGATTTGGAGGTGCTCATCTGAGAGTCGGTTTAGGGAGAGAGGAGGTGTCTCTGCCTCCATTTCCTCGCCTACGCTCGTCGAATGGTCCTCCAATTTCATGCTAGGGGGAGTTTCTTCCTCCACAATGCAGCTGCTAGTGCCAAACACTTGATCCAGTGGGTAAATTTTTTGGGGGGAAAGATGATAATATAGTAGAGAAGTGATCTCTTTTTGAGGGGGCACTTCCTCTTTGATCGGATAGCTACCAGGGATCAAAGGAGGTATGTGAGGGGGTAGCTAGGGAAACTAAGGTGACCCCTGGCTATTATGCCTAGGGCTGGAGGTGCGAATTGTGATGAGAGCTAGTTAGGAGGGGGTGAGTCTGTTGCACCTGGAGAGGGTGCTGTAATACAAAGGTACTCTCCCAGACTTCCCCCTCTCTCTTGGCATGGTGGAGGGGTTGCAGAGGATGGATTGCAATAAACTGAGGGTGAAGGGTGGAGGGACTGGCGGGGAAATCTTGCAATGAGAGAGATCAAGAGAGCCGAAGAGAAAGAGGATTTGCAGAGGACTGAAAATGAGAGGATTCTCCAAGGCATTTTCCTTCATAGTGCAGCCCGAGTTGACAGGGAGGCTTACCATGAAAAATGAGGTAAGGAATTCCCTAGGCTTGGTTCCTAGCTCAGTAATCCTGGTATGGGTTACGTGAGGGGCCATTAAACCTGCGAAGTTATCCATGCGCACTACCTTAACTCTCCACTGAGTGTGGGTCATTCAAAATGAATCGTTGGGAGGCTGGCGACCAGGTTTATTAACTATTTTTGTTGCCCCATGCCATCTGTCCTCTGGCTATAGCTACTTGTCACCCCATCTTGGGTTGACCATTTAATATTCATGAATAATACATGAGATGTATTCATACAAATAGGCTGTAAAGACCCAACCATATTCAGAGTCACAAACAGTTACTTACAACATCCTTTTTAAAACAAAGAGATTCAAAGGAAACCAACAACATATATTTTCCATTTCATATTTTACCATCAGCCAAGCATTTGGAATAACACTTTCATTACTAGAATAAAATATTAAATTCTTTCGTATAACCAAAACATCAATTCCATAGCTTCAGGAAACTTATCATGATATATGCATAAGGCTAAAAATATTATATGAGAATCTAAAATAGATTGGAAACTATTGATGGCTGAGCCTCTTTCCACCCAACCTTAGGCACAACTATCCTTTGTATATCATTGCAATTGGCCACTCCCTCGCAAAAAGATGATGCCATAAGGGAAATCCTCACTCATTAACAAAGGTAAAAATATGAAGGTCACTCTCCTTCACCAATAGAATTTATGATCCGGATTTTATGAGCAGAATGAAATGACTACAGATTATTATATTCTTAACAAAAAATAATAGAGATACAGTAAAACTGGTTTTCCATTCAATAAGGAAATAAGCTGAAACTATAAAATGCAGTGGAAACAAGCTTGTTGGAATGGTGGCGGCTTATCTCTGAGAAGAGATGTGATGGTTGTGCTCATTCGAAAGAACATGATTACAATGAGGCTCTAAAGGCCTTTTTACAATAAAATGGAATGCCCATAACCCTATACATCCAAAAACCTAACCCTAGGAGATGCAGTGCCAAAAGTCATGTGGGCCCCGTCTGAGTAAGTTAGTACATCAACTTCCCGGGGTTGTAACTTTTGCATACGATCTCTGTTTTAGGCGCATGATATCCAATTGGAAAGGTATCATAGAGGAGATTTATTTTGGGGGATCAATCATGCCTTCAAAAATCATTGAGAATCTCTATTCGAAAAAATCTTCATCTAGGCCCTCAAAATGGCCCTAGAAGTTAAAACTGCTAAAAATAGTAAATTGCCAAAATTGTCAAAAACATGTTTTGATCCAGTTGGAAAAGGTGGGTGGCCACCGATATCCACCTGAATCAATCATCCCTTCTTAGAAAGAAATGGTCTCCATTGCGTTGATTTCCCCCATCAGATGTGGAAATTTCTGCTTAATTTGGCCCCGAGTGAGCCACTTGCCTTGGTGCAGAAGCTGCCCTGCTTTGATGAATCGATAAAGCTGGATCCTTTGTTGTTGAGTGACCTTGATATGTGTGTCCACAATATGATCACTGGATTCTTTTCTTATGCAGTTAGGATTGGGATCTTTTGGTGTCATCTTCTCTGCTACGTCTGAGGTGTCCAACAATGGTGGGAAATAAGGGCGAACGAGATCCATGTTGAACACTGGGTGCAGGCCAAGGAAAGGAGGAATGTTGAGCTCAAAATAATTATCCCCCACAACCTTGTTGATGGTGTATGACCCATAATGGAGTGGGTGAAGCTTCCGATGCGGTCCCGTAAGGCATTCTTTYTGCAAGTGCAACCAAACTTTGTCGGCCATCTAAAACTTATGTGGCACCCGATGTTGATCATGGCGCTGGTTGTACTTGTCATTGGACTTCTGTAGGATATACTGAACCTGTTGGCATATGTGTTGGATCCACTCAATGAACTGGGTGAATTTGTTAGCTTYAGTTGGAGCAGGAGATGAGTCAGTTGAGGTGACCGCAAGGGGAAGTGCAACATCTATGGGACCCAATGGTTGGAATCCCAACCCCACTTGAAAGGAGCTGTGGTTGGTTGATCTATGYAGGGCTCAGTTGTAGCTATGTTGGACATAGGGAAGGCTCTCATCCCATGTGATAGGGTGCTTTGAATTATACATGCGAAGGATATGCACAATAATTTGATTTATGACCTCGGTTTGGCCATCTGTCTGGGGGTGGAAAGCCATAGATTTGGTGAGCTTGGTGTCCAATAGTGACCAGAGGCTCAACCATAATGTGATAAGAAATCGACTGTCCTGATCAGAGAAAATGGTTTGTGGGATTCCAAAATGTACCCAGACTCGTTCAAAGAATATCTTGGCAGTGGCCTCTGCTATAATGTTATTCTTGCAGGCAACCAAAATATCCATCTTAGAAAAGCGATCAACAACCAAAAAAACACAGTCATTTCCCCATTTGGTGGATGGGAGGCTTGACATGTAGTCCATTGAGATGGATTCCCATGTCCTTTCAGAAGTATGAAGAGGGGTGTACTTGCCCTGTTTCTTAGTGGTCGGTTTGGCAATAGCGCAGGTAGTGCAGGACCAAATATACTTGTTGACCTCCTGTTGAAGTTTCAGCCAGTAGAAATGTTTCTGTAGCATCGCCACTGTCTTTTCGACACTGAAGTGTCTTTCCACCAGAATGTAGTGGGCTTCCCAGATAGCTTCGCTCGCTTGCTTGATGGAACATAGTTATGGCCCAGACGACACAACAACCCATCCTAAATATGAAAATTATCGACAACTGCATTTGCACCCAACATTTGGCAAGTGGTGGGGGAGTCCGGATCTATCTCACAGAGTTGGGGCCATCCAAAGGTCTCACGGCCATAGAATTCTAGCACCGTGGTGAGTGCCGTGACTGGTGGTATACTAAGGCAATCAATGACGTGATTGGTGCTTCATGTTTTATACTTGATGTTGAGGTGGAATTGATACAAGTATGTGGACCACTTTTGATGGAGATCATTCTACAATTTTCTTTGTGTCTGCATGAACTGCAGTGGATTATGATCAATGTGGATGACTATCTCCTTCCCAAGAATGTAATTTCTCCACTGGTGGTAGGCTTGCACAATGGAGTACATTTCTTTGTTGTAAGTAGGGTACTTACGGACAACATCTGATATTTTCTCACTATGATAGGCCACAGGGTGGCCATGCTGAGTGAGAATGATGCCCACTGCATAGTCTGAAGCATCTATCTCGATCTCAAAGGGATGATGTAGGTATGGTAGTGAAAGTACTAGGGCTGAGCACAAGCACTACTTCAAATCGTCGAACACTTGTTGTTGGGACTGGCCCCACACAAATTTATCCTTACCATCACCCCTAGTTATTTGGATCAGGGGCCATGCAATATGGTAGAATCCGATCACAAAACTGTGGTAGAAACTGGTAAGGCCCAAGAAGCTTCGAAGCTTAGTGAGTGTGATTGGGGCTGGCCAGTGACAAATGAATTGGATCTTGGATGGATACACATATATGACATGCTGATCAATTATGTATCCTAGGTAATGGACCCTGTCCATGCTGAAGGAGCATTTTTCTATGTTGGCATATAGCTTGTACTGCCGCAGGGTGTGCATAATATGCTAAATATGCTGCAAGTGTTCGGCCCAAGTCTTGTTGTAAATGAGAATGTCATCCAGATACACCAGTAAAAAAATATTGGTGAATGGTCGCATGATATCGTCCATCATCCTCATGAAAGTGGCTGGAGCATTTGTCAAACCAAAGGGCATGACCAACCATTCAAAAAGGCCTTCCTTTGACTTGAAGGAAATTTTCCATACATCTCTCTGTTCTATCGGGACTTGGTGGTAGCTAGACTTCATATCAATCTTACTGATGTATTTGGCCCCTGTGATTTGATCAAGGAGATTGTCAATTCGGGGAATCAAGTACTGATTTTTGACTGTGATTTTATTCAGAGCCCGATAATCAATGCAGAGTCGCCAAGTTCCATCTTTCTTCTGTACCAACATGATTGGGCTCCTGCAAGATGATGAGTTGGGATGGATGTACCCCTTTTGGAGTAGTTCTTGGATCCATCGCTTGATCTCCTCATTCTCTAACAGAGAGTGACGATAGACTGACCCATTAGGCAGTGGTGTGATGGGGGTCAGATCGATAGGGTGCTTGACTTGACATTTCATAGGTACCTCGATAGGTGAGGAGAAGATATATGAGTATTCTTCCATGACCTTATCTACTTGTTTTTGCTGTGTGGAGAGGTCGGCCGCAGAGACCCTGGATGTGGCTGTGATATTTCACTTATTCTAAGAGTGAATCACAAAGAAGACAAACTTCCCCATCTTAGAGATGACCTTCCTGTATTTCTTAGAAGAAATCAAGGAAATAACACTAGGTGGGACTACCTTGGGTATCCTGTAGTATTTTCTGTTAAAAGTAATAATAACACTACGAGGCCTAGACTCATATATAGCATGATGTTTCCATAAATAAGGTTGAATGGAAATAACATCACAAACTTTGAGAGGAGAAACATCACACAATACCTCATCTTTGAAGGGCTTGATGCTGTATGACAGTCGACACCGTTGGTTGACGCGGAGATTGCTTCCTTGGTGAAGCCATCCAATGGTGTAGGGTTGTGGGTGCGGTGTTGTCGGCAGGGCTAGCCGCTTGATGACCTATTCTAAGATGAGTTTATTTTGGCTACCTCTATCCATGATGAATTTCAACGGGGTTCCTTTTACCCACATCTATGAATGGAAGAGGCGTTCTCCTTCTTCTGGCTCGTCTGGTTCACCAGGCTGAAGCTTGGTGGTAGAAACAGTGGCACTGGGTTCCGCTTCAATGATCATTATTCCCCTTTCCGGTTCTGGCTCAGAGTCTAAATCTGCATCTGATTCAGAGGCTTTCAATTTGGCCACCATCGACTGCTTTGAGCGGCAGTTAGTAGTGTTATGCCAAGGGCTCTTATGGAAGTCACACCACTTCCTGGTATCTTTCTTTGTCTTTTTGGTGTCCTTATTTTCTTGCGGCTTGGACTGGTTGTACTAATACTTTCCATATTTTATCTATCCTTTTTCTATGGGTTGGGGCTGCTCTTTCCTGGATTTTGTTGTGAGGGGTTCCCAGGCCCAAATTGCCGCATCTTTTGTTTGAGCTTCTGCTCAATTTTGACGGCATATCAGTAGGCTGTGCCCAAGGATGAGATGTCCAAAAATTCCATTTCGGTATAAATGTATCTATGTAGAGCACCGTGATACTTGAGCACCATATGTCACTCCAAATATTTGATACCCATCTTGGTGCGTAAGGTATGAAAGATATTTGTGAAATCTGGCACTACTTGGTCTCTTTCTTTCCGCAGTGTGGTCCTTTTGGTATACAAGTCGTCATAACTTCCGACAGGGTAGTATTGTTCCTTAATAACATCCTTGAAGGATTCCTAAGTGGCCATGATTGTAAATAATGAGGGTTCCTCTATTTCCTTTTTCTCAGAGAAAGTTTCCCACCAATCTTTGACATAGGGAACGGCTTTGAGGAGCGCAAAAGTAATCTTTTCTCTATTCAAAAAGTTATGGATAGAAAAATACCCTTCTAGTAGATTCAACCACTTGTTTACAACATTCGTGTCTATCTGAATTTCAAATATAGGAATATCGAAGTTTATTTGTACCTTTAAGGGGGTGGTGCCTTCGCTCGAAGAAGATGCGTCGCCTATTGGTAGCCGCTGAAGGATTTGCACGAAACTATCCATCCTCTCATTCCTTTGTTGCGTGAGGGCTTCCTCAATCAATAGTTTGAAAGGATCTCCTGTCCCATCATATTTCTTTTTTCCTACCATGAGAGGTCGCTTTGGCATGCTAGAGATTTTTTCCTCAAGAGAAACAAGCTCGAGACCCAACTCTTTGTACTCCGACCTCGTTGGGAACATGCATTAAGACGAGAAGGAGAAGACCGCTCTGATACCACTGATCCATATTTTATGAGAAGAATGAAATGACTACAGATTATTAATAGGTTCTTAACACAAAATAACATAGATATAGTAAAACTGGTTTTCTATTCAATAAGGAAAAAAGATGAAATTGTGAAATGCAGCGGAAACAAGCTTGCTGGAATGGTGGCGACTTATCTTTGAGAAGATATGTGACAGTTGTGCTCATTTGCAAGAAGATGATTACATGAGGATCTAAAGGCATTTTTACAATAAACAGGAATGAAAAAAACCTTATACATCCAAAACCTAACCCTAGGAGATGAAGCGCCAAAAGTCATGTGGGCCTTGTCTGGGTAAGTTAGTACATCAACTTCATGGGGTCGTAACTTTTGCATACGATCTCCGTTTTAGGTGTATCATAGCCCATTGGAAAGGTATCATTGAGGATATTTAGTTTGGGGGTTCAATCAAACCTTTGGATATCATTTATAATCTCAATCCCAAAAAACCTTCATTTAGGCCCTCAAAATGGCCCTGAAAGTTAAAACCGCTAAAAATAGTAAATTGCCAAAATTGTCAAAAAAATTGTTTTGAGCCAGTTGGAAAAGGTGGGTGGCCACCGATATCCACCTAGATCAATTTAGAAAGATATATCTCCAATTATACCAATCAAGGGGGCCTACTCTTGATTCAGAGAGTCACAATAGTTACCTTAAACAACTAAGTACCCAAAATTTGTAGCCCCATTTATCAACTTGTCTTAGAGACTGTATTGTCTATTTTCTTACCGAGAACACCTAGAAATTGACTTCCCTATGTTTTCTAAGAACTAGAGGTGTTTTACACACTCTCCTCCACTTAGATTTTGTCCCTAGACCCAACAGTGTGCATCCTCCTCTCTCTGTCCACGATTTTCCTCATTTTCTTTCCTTCTACAACAACATTTCATGGGTGAAATCCCCTAGTTCGTGGGTCGGATAAAAAAATTCCAGATGGGTACTCTTCCCATTATCTCATTGATTTATGATAAGGACCACCCAGCCATTGTATTGACTGGTAAATAAATCTTCTGAGACATAGGACAGTTCTAGGTTTGAATATTTTTAATTCAATAGGGTACTACCTGGAAGATGTCATTTCAACTAGTAAGGGTCCCCCCTCACCATTTCCTCTCATGGTGTCATCTTCTTTGTAAGTTTTCCACCCATCAACAAATTTATTTTCATTATCATCAAAATACATTTTATTGTTTTAATTTTTCATCAAGGTTCAAAACATTAAACATACTAGCCGTGAATCATAATGACATTTAGACATATATTTACATATTGGGGAAAACAGGTTGTTACACTAAACATTTAGATCTCTCTTGTAAGTGATAATGAAGCCAAGAAAATGATCATCGCAAGTATAAAGTTTGTATTTCTCTTCTTAAGAAAAAATCAGCAAGGAGATGAATTGGTAAAGGCATATTTGAAGGGATGTACTAAACACTGCAAACACTAGTTGATGCGATCTTGCGGTCATATAGAGAAGTGTTCCAAGAGCTTAAAGGGTTATCACCTAAGAGGGAAGTGGAGAATGAGATACAATAGTTTCTGGAGTCCCCATTTCCAAACATAGTATTGTATATACATTCCATATTGAAAGTATATGAAGTGAAGAAACATTTGTAGCTATTTTTATATCAAGAAGTAATTCTACCAAGTACCCCACCTTGTGGGTCATTTATCTTCATAATTCCCAAGAAGGGTGGCACTTAGAGAATGTGTATCGACTAAAAAACATTGCATAATATCACTTTGAAGAATCATACCCTTTATCCAAGATGAATGACTTGTTAGATCGGCGATAACATACCAAGTGCTTCATCAAGTTGGATCTCAAAGCGAGATACCATCAAGGAAAAGTAAAAGGAGAAGACCCTTGGAACATTGGATTCAATACGAGGCAATGTCTATATGCATGGTTAGTAATTAATTTTGGTTTATGTAATGCACATGCTACATTTTTGTGTTTGATAAATGTTGTATTGCATCCATTTCTAAATTAATTTGTAATAGTTTACTTGAATGATATATTGATTTTTAGATTTAACTGGAAATAAAATATTTTACATATCATGCAGAGGTTAGACATTCTAAAACAACATCAACTACGAATATGGATGCCATCATCAAGGGACCAACTCCTACTAATTTTACTAAAGTTATGAACTTTGTGGGAGTAGCACAATACCTTCATAAGTTTATAACATCATTTTCGGTTGTGGATACACCACTCCATGCGATAACAATGAGTGGAAAGAGTTTCTAATGGGGAAGGAATCAACATAAGGATTTTCAAGAGTGGAAAAGAAATATGAGTCAAGCACCTATTCCTTATTTCCCAATTTGTAGAAGCCCTTCAAAGTGGAGAAATATGCAAGTGGATATGCTATGGGGGTGGTATTGATGCAAGGAGGTGAGTGGTTATACCATCATTCTAAAATATTCCATGGTAGAGACTGGAACTACCCTACACATGACAAGGAACTCTATGAATTGTTTTACACAATTATAAAATGGAAGCACTATTTGATGGACAAGGAATCCATCATTCACATCGATCGCTGACCACTTTAATATTTGTAGGCCCAAATTAAAGCTTCAACAAACAAGACACAATGTTAATTTGATGGGATTTTTATAGAAATTCCATCTTATCATCAAATATAAGAAGCGTAGTACTAATAAGTTCACAAACATGATTTTGAGGCCATCCACACACCAAATATGCATAGTTTTGTGTACTCTTATGCACTTGGATCCTTTCACCCATGATTCATACAAAGAGGTATATACAAAATATTAGAACTTCAAAGAGGTATTTCAGTAACTAAAAGGTTAGGTTTGTGTAAAACAAGATGATAGCAACACTGAGTATCATCTCTAGATCATGTTTCTTTATAAATTGGATAAGCTCTATGTTCTTGAAGGAGATTACAACTTATTAGAGAGGCTCACACCTCTAAAGTTGTATGGCATTTTGGTGTTTGGAAAATAGTGACCAACTTACAAAGGTTTGTGTATTGGCACAAAATGGGAGAAACGTAGCTCAATCTATTAGAGGATGCATACTTCGTTGCACCAATAAACCTAATGATAGGAATAAAGGCCTCTACCATCCCTTATTTGTACCTCCTAAACCATGGGATAGCATCTCCATGGATTTTGTGGGTGGTTTGCAAAGAACTGGGAGAGGAAATGACTGTATATTCATGGTAGTGGACATGCTTAGTTATAAGATATGCATTCTCATGCCTTGTAAAAATACCATCAAGGGAAAAATATGCAATGATCATGTTATTTGAAAAGGTCTTGGTGCAATTTGGGACACCAAGGAGTATAATCTTAGATAAAGATACTAGATTTCCTAGTGCATTTTGGACTACACTTTAGGAGAAGATGGATGTTAGGACCCTATAATGTACCTTTTTGTTCACACTTTTTGCTACCATTACATACTTTTTCCACTCACATTTAAGCTTACACTATCACCTTACCCTATCTTTCCAAAGGTATATAACGTCTCTTCTCTTTTCTATATGTTTAATTT
>JASDQU010260338.1:0-15683 GCA_032191745.1 Picea mariana
TTGGGACACCTTTTTGTTCCTTCAAGCGAGCGTGCCAAGATGATTTGGGAGGCGCACTACAGTCGAGTCGTTGGGCATTTCGGGGTCGAGAAAACCATGGCAGTACTGCAAAAGTATTTCTATTGGCCGAACCTTCGACAAGATGTTGGGAAGTACATCAAGTCCTGCATTGTTTGTGCCATTGCCAAACCGACCATCAAGAAGCAAGGCCTCTATACTCCGCTTCCTACCCCCAGTCGACCTTGGGAATCCATCTCTATGGATTACATATCGGGCCTTCCTTCTACTAAGCATGGCAATGACTATGTTTTTGTGTTCGTCGATCGATTCTCGAAGATGTCCATTATGATGGCCTGCAAGAAGAATATCACAGCAGAAGCCACTACTAAACTCTTCTTTGAATGAGTGTGGGTACATGTTGGGATCCCACAGTCTATCATCTCAGATCGGGACAGTACGTTCCTCAGTACATTTTGGTCCAGCCTCTGGTCGATGTTGGACACCAAGCTCACCAAGTCCACAGCTTTCCATCCGCAAACTGATGGCCAGACAGAGGTCGTCAACTGGATGATCGTACACATTATGTGCATGTACAATTCAAAGCATCCACACACATGGGATGAGAGCCTCCCCTATGTACAACACAGCTACAACCGGGCTCTCCATAGCTCAACTAGCCACAGCCCCTTTCAAGTGGGCTTGGGATTCCATCCACTATGTCCCATTGACATAGCCATGCCATTTGTGGCTACTCAGGAAGATTCAACTCATGTCCAGTCTGAGGCGGATAAGGCAAAAAAATTCATTGAGCACATTCAACACATCCGCCAACAGGTTCATGACATCTTGGACAGAGCCAATGCTAAGTACAAGAAATGACATGATCAACATCGAGTGCCACACAACTTCCAAGTTGGCGACAAAGTGTGGCTGCATTTGCAAAAGGAGTGCCTCGTTGGACCACACTGCAAGCTTCGTCCGCTTCGATATGGGTCGTACACCCTCACCAAGGTTGTAGGGGAAAATGCCTTTGAGCTCAGCATTCCACCATTCCTTGGTCTGCACCCAGTGTTCAATGTGGACTGCCTTCGGCCCTACTTTCCACCTCTACTAGACACATCCGACATGGCAGAACAACTCACACCAACAGAGTTAAATCTAGACTGCATGGAACAAGCCAGAACTGATCAAATCATGGATACACATATCAAGCACACCCGAAAACAAAGGATACCGCTATATCGAGTTGTCAAAGCAGGCCAACTCCTTCACTAAGGCAAATGGCTCACCAGGGACCAAGTTCAGCAGAAGTTTCCTCATCTCATGGAGGAACTCAACGCAATGGGGACCATTGCTTCCTAAGGGGGGAGGAATGATCCCGGTGGATATTGTGGCCACCCGCCTATTCCACTTGGACCCCCACCATTGCTTCTTTCAGTTTTTTAGTTTTCGCACAGTTTACTATTTTTAGCAGTTTTTCAGGTCCTGAACTTCTGGAGCCGTTTTGAGGCCCTAAACGACGTTTTTTGGGGTATGCGGTCGCAAAATTTCATCGTGAAATTTTGTGAAAAATGTTGTATTCCTCGGATAGGTCTTTCCAATGGGCTATCATACGCCTAAAACGGAGATCGTATGCAAAAGTTACGACCCCGAGAAGTTGATGTACCAACTTACCCAAACGGGGCCCACATGACTTTTGGCGCTTCATCTCCCAGGGTTAGGTTTTTAGATGTCTAGGACTTTTAGCATTCCCGTTTATTGTAAAAGGGCCTTCAGAGCCTCATTGTAATCATCTTCTCACGGATGCGAGTAGCGGCCACATCTCTCCTCAGAGATAAGCTACCAACGCCCTAGCTAGTTTATTTCCATTCTGTCTGTAAGCATATTTCAGTCATTGTTATTAATGAAATGAAGTCTTACTTCCGTTGCATCTCTGTGTTTATCTGTATTTATGTATTTCATTGTGTTCCTACATAAATCCGAATCTATATATATATATATATATATATATATATACATAGAGAGAGAGAGAGAGAGAGAGAGACTTTGTGTGAGTGTAGAAAAATGATCTAGAGGTTAGGGCTTCATGAGGGATATAGTTTCTCAAAAATGGAACTAGACTTAACAGATAATTCAATAGATCCATGTAAACGGTATCAAATATGGATTTCTCCTAGTTTGGGTGTTAAGGTGAGTGATAGTGTAGTAGTGTGTCCTAAGGGAAAGTACATAAGGAAATATTTTGTGGACAATGGCACTTTGGGAGATAGTGACAAACTAGCTAAAGAACTCTTTGTAGGTGGAAGTCCTAGGTCATAAGTAGAAAATAAAGTAGGAGTAATATTGTACTCATCAAAGGTTGGCTATCAAGTGGATGAGGACAAAAATATTCCTTCAAGTCAAGTAAAGGGTAAGGTCTTTTATGTCGAATATAATGTGGTCAATCCTTGGAGTACTTGTTTTCAAGGTGATGTTAAAAGCTTAGTAGATGCTGCAATTTTGGAGCCCTCTTCCTCCTTAGTCCTTCCTTGTTCTCATAAAAATTACAATAAGGTTTATTCTAAGGGAGGTTTATATCTCCCTAGCTCAAGTTTCATTGGTAAGTCTCTAGATATGGATGCCCTAATAGGAGTATTATCAAGAGAAGGTTCTATAAACCCCATAACTGAGGAAAACTAAAGAAAAAAGCATGTAAAGTAGTGAAAAAATAGAGGGAAAAGGTCACAATGGTTATTGGAGAGGATATTCATGTCAAGAAAGTGATGGAATTTTCAGGGAAGGCTCTCATAAGGAAATTTCATGGACATTCAATCTCTATGAAAATAATTGGCATGTGGAGTCAACATATTTGGCATGCTTTGTTAGGGTATGTTCCAGTCTACCGATTATGGATATGGGATGGATTGGCTTCCTTTTACAGAATTACTAAATATGCTTAGAATGTTTTTCAAGGTGTTTACTATTGGGGTATGGCCATTCTAGCATCGAATCCTTGGTCAGCCTACTTTGATCCTTGCTTAGAGCCTATAAGGATGATCCCCATTTGTGTTTGTTTATTGAGGCTCCCATGGGAGAAGTTGTTAGATAAATTTCTCTAGAGCATTAGGGATTGTGGTAGGGAATAATATGTTGGGTATGTGTTATATTTTTTGCGTGAGTAGTAGTGTGTGAGCGTATGCACCAAGCACGTAGGGGGGTTACAGGGGGGGCTGCCAAGCCCCCCCTCGGGAGGTGCAGGGTGGCAGAACCCCCGAAAAAAAAAAAATCTGCATTGGGACCGCATTTTTCAGGACCACATTATATTTAGGTGGTTTTTCGGCACATGGTTTCTTTGCTGATGGTTTTCTATTTCCGGTTAAGGAATTAGGGTTTTGGACTAATCCAGGTCATTAGGTTAGGGTTTTGGATGCCGCTGGCTCCTATATGTATTTTGTATTGTAAACATTGTAACATAATGAATGAATATAGAATATGTTGGTTTTCCCGGTTTGGGTTTCCAAGGGAAAAATCTCTGTGTAATGTTTGTATTTGCCATTATATATTTTCTGTTCTTTTTCTGAATATTTGTTTGCAGTAGATATTGTATAAGGTTAGAATTTACATAATACCCCATTGGAATATAATGGATGTGTTTGTTTAACCATAGACAATATCACTATTGTCACCCAACCATAGGCCGAAGCCACCCCCGAGCACCTTAACCTTGACAGAGAATCATTCCGGAAGCAAACCCTAGGCTAGATAGCCAAACAAGATAGTGCACCTCTCTCCAAGGATAGCACACCAAGCAAGAATAACAAAATTGATCAGAAATTCCAAACCCAGAGAAGACCAAGACGACTGGCGGAAACAACTTCTCTAGAACTTGTGCACAAAACTGCCCAAATGCAGTGCGCACAAGTGTGCTACTGCAGTTATGAGAATGCCTGCCAGAATGAAGACTTGCCTCATGTAGTTATACTAAAACTAGCAAACTGCTTGGGCCAACTTCTCATTCTGGGTGCCTATTTACTTAGTATATAATATTTCCTTTAGTCGACTTCTTCTCTTGGAGGCTAATAACCTAATACAAATTATCCTCTTGAGTCGAATTTTCTTCTAGGGTTATTAGCCAACTAATCAGGGTTTCTTCTTGCTTCCCAGAATATTCTATTCTCGTCAGGTTTACACGTGGAGGTAAATACCTCCCGCAACTACCATAATATCAACAAAATCCTTGGTCAGCCTACTTTGATCCTTGCTTAGAGCCTATAAGGATGATCCCCATTTGTGTTTGTTTATCGAGCTCCCATGGGAGAAGTTGTTAGATAAATTTCTCTAGAGCATTAGGGATTGTGGTAGGGAATAATACCCCATTGACTAGGGTAAAATCAATGGTAGAGTGCACAAAAGATAAACTACTCAACTTTCTAGATTCAATTATCATGTCAAATATACAAGACTATGGCTAGTTGGCTAGCCCCTTTTGTTGTCTTTCATGATTGGTCTTGAAAGAGTCTCGAATACCTTGATTTTCTCAAACTTCCCCAAAAATCTGCACACAAACAATCCACGACCTTCCTCAAACCATTTAAAACATAAAGTATATAAATAACAAGAAAACAATAAAACTTGTAAATAATTAATCTTTAATTTATATCAGGTAATTAATTTCTCTTCCAAATCATATGATCAATAATTAAATAGATAATAACATACATTTACCAAATATAAAACAACAATTACAAAACAATACATGATTTGTTGTTGGCACCTTTTCCACCAAAATGTAGGTTCTTCCAACCTGGATTACTTAAAGACTACAACTCCACCTTAGACTTCTTGCTATACAAGCATGGGAAAATCTCAAAGATTTAGGTCCCAACTCAAACAAAGAAGTAAATTTCAAAACCAAGAGGATCTTGAATAAGGGGAAAAGACCATAAAAATCCAAGGATGATATCTCATAAATACTACAGCATAAAGATGCTTGAAAGGTTAGTTGCCCCTTCTCCAACATATGAACCTTATTTATACTCTTAGAAGTTGGTTAAGTTCATTGGCAATAGAAATTTCCACTAAGGAGCAAGAAATTAATGCACATTATATTTTTTTGCAACTTTTGAAATGCATAAGTGTATTACATAAATGGAAAGTGTGTATGATATGTGGGTTTCCTTAAGGAAAAGGTATACCCTAGAGAAAGTCATTTCAAAGGTGATTTGAGTGGAGCAAAAATACTAGACTGGATATATCTTGGCCAAAGAAACCATTAATGGCCAATGATAACCAAATAATGATATAACATGAGTGTTTTAGGAAAAACATTAGATGTCAATTTCTAAGGTAGCAAGGATTTTAGACGATATGGACGTCAATTTTACAATGTTGAAGGTATTGGAGATCTCAATTGGATGTACTATATTTAATCAATTGTTGGACTACAAAAGAGTCCCTTTTCACTATGTAAGATTCCATCTTTATGGGCTTATTGCAAGGAATTGTTCTTTTCCCTTGTCTCTGAATATTTGTGTGAATAAACAACAAATCAAATTCTTGTGTAAGGAGATGGTTAGTTAGGCTTGTGTTATGTTGGATGCCAATTCTCATATGGATTATCTTGATATAGGGTTTAATTATGTTCCAAATATTACCAAGGATACTTTATGGGGTCTCATATGTGTGGTAGAGAATTTTAAGAACTCGAAGTCAACTCAGAAGTTTTGAGTCATGCAATTTTAGGAGATCAGTATTCAGAAGAAGAAGGAACATGTCCATCATTAATAATTCCCTTCCCTTAGATTATGATGATCGTGTTTCTAGTATGGGTTTGATCGGGGGGTGCATTTGGAGGGTAAGGGGGAGACTGGGTCTGAAAATAGCCTTCTTCTTTCTAAGTCATCTAAGATTAAGGTTTATAGTTCAAATGTATTAGCCCCTTTGAATTTGGTCAACCTTGACTTGGATGATCCTAAAATATGTCCATCTCCTAGAGAAGACTCAATCCAAGATCCTAAGAAAAATGTAAGTCCTATATTTTGGGAAGTGATCAAAGGTCAGATATCCAATCAAGTTGTCAATACCTTTTGTGATATATCTTCTTAAGGGGTGGAACAGTGTGAGTCTTGTTCAAGGAAGTGAGGCTTGGGATCAATGGGGGATGGATCTAAGGGTGATAGGGATTCAACATCATCTAGTAGGTACGATCTAAGGCCTTAGAAAGGTGACAGTGGAAATATTCCTCAAACGGTAGAAAGGAAATTTGGTCTAGGGTTGGACCATTAGAGGGATATTTTTAATGCTTCTATAGACAAAACGTAATGTCTCAAGTAAGCATAGGTTAGATATTTGAAGGAAATCAAACAAGGTAAGAAGATATCAATTCATAGTGTTATGAAATCATAGCAAACCTCGAGTAATGTTTTGAAATGACCATTCGTTCTTTAAACATGAGGGGGTTGGATAGTAACCCAAAAAGACTAGCTTTGGATCATTTTGTAGAATTACATAATGTGGATATAATAATGATAATTTAATTTTAAGGTCATGGCCAAGACAAACACCAAATTGGTGTATGAGACCCCCTTGTTTGTGGGACAAGGGACCCCCTCCACGCAGCGATTTGACTGCTAAAGTCTACGGAGGTATGCATACCCTACCCCCCTCTGAATTTGAACTTGTGACCTCTTAGGAGGAAACACATGTTCTTAACCAAGAGGGCCCAAATATCATTGGGTTATTGGGTAGGTTCTTGAAGCATTGGTCTTTTTTGGTAGTGGATCATGTTGTTGGGCTTGTTGGTGGTCTTTTGATTGGTTGGAGAAGTTTGTTTGTTTTTCTAAATTCATCTCTACTTGTTTCAAGTATTTGGACATAATTTTATATTAAGGAAATGGGTTTGAACCTCTTAGTAATAAATATAGATGTTCCCTATGAGGGAAAACAAACATTTTGGGATAGCTTTGTTTCCCTAGAATATGTTCACCATAACAAAATTGTAATTGGATGTGATATGAACTTTACCTTGAACCAATCGGATGTATGAGGTATGTCTTTAATATTAGATCCAATCATTTGATTATTTTAGTTATAATATTGAAGAGGCAAGGATGATATATATTGCATCTAAGAAGATTATGCATGCCTAGCACAACAACAATTATGGTGAGGCAACTATCTCTAAGCAATTGATCATTTTCTCATATCATAATATATTTTCTCTAAGGTGCACAACCTAAGGTCGTGGCTATATGTGGGAGAAGGGTCTAACCATATCCCAATTATATTCTAGTTGGATGGGAAGAATCCTAAATCGGCTACCCATTTTAAATTTAATGCTATGTGGATGGAGGACTTGGAGTTTTAACGGTTCATTGACTAAGACTAGCAAGGTTTTGACCCATATTCAAGGGAATTTGCAAGCTCATTATTGGATAACTCTCTTAAATGGATTAAAAGGATATGTATGCCATGGATTCAGACCAAGTGGGAGGAAAGGGAGCAGGATCTTAAAGAACTAGAGTTTCAGATTGTTGAGATCTATAAACAAAAGCGTAGTAGGTTTCTGGGAAGGAAATGAGAAGTAGGCTTAAGGATATGGAATCTCAAAAAGAAAAAATCTTAGCCCAAAGAGAAGTAGAATGGTGTCAAAAAAGTAGAGTGATTTGGCTTAAATGTAGTGATGAAAATCCCAAAAAAAATCACAGATCTACAAGTCATCAAGTCATAGGAAATAGGTTAACACCATTTAGAAAATGCCTCAAGAAGATGGCAATGATGCTAGGACCTTTTATGAGATTGCAAGCATGAGTGTTGATCATTTTCATTTGATATATAAAAGTGTTATCCTATATGGATATGGAATATATTTTAAATATTGTTTTGTCATTTCCAAGCCTTGTCACTTTCGAAGATAATCACATTCTTTATGAGAAAGTCTCTAGGGAGAAATTTTTTATGGACTTGTCTTCTTTCAAAAAAGACTAAACCCTGTAGTGTACCTAAACCCAAAACTTCATAGAAATCACATAAATATAGTGCAAAACCAAAGAACACAAGAGAAAAAAGAGATAAACACTAAAAAATAGAGAGATATGTTCACTTGCCTCTTCAAGAGGGAAACCTCCAAGAGCAATGCTCCAAATACAATAATAATTTTTGACAAAACATTACATAACCCTCTACTCAATATATAGCTATCTATAGAGAATCTTAACTACCTATGGGCCCCTTATAATGTGAGTCAACCAACTAATTTTCACCTTATTAATAAAAATGACCCTTTTTTTTACAATGAGTGACTATTAACTAAAGATTTAATGGGCCTTATTCAAGGAAGGTGGCCTCATACATTAATAAAGTATCTAAGTAAGGGCGTGTTGATCAAAAAATTGGTCACCTTGATTTCCTGCTCTTGGAATAAAAAAAATGATATCAGAAGAAAAAAAAAATGAACAATCATAAGTTCATGGCATAGTCCTCAGTCTCAGCTCTGTCACGCATTTTGCGGATTCAAAATCCGATTTTGTATGCTTAAGATATCCAGGTTTTTTTCCAGCCACACAAAGAGAGCTTCTTCCATGTGCAGCATAGCTAATTTCCTCTCGAAGTCTTGGGAATACTTACATTTGTGAAGTCTTGGGATACTCTATTTCTTATTCTTGAGTCCATTTCCTCTTACAATCTTCAGTCTAAGTCTCTTTTCTCTTCCCATAAATATTGTTTTTCTCCATATTTCCCATACTTCACTCTTTTATACAACCTCTCTTATTCTTAGAGTCTTCCTCACTTAGTCTATTTCTTATACTCCTCCCCTCTCTTATATGACTTAGTATATTTCTTATACTCCTCTCCTCTCTTATACTATATCTATATACTTAGTCAATTTATCATTTCCCATCCCCCTCTCTCATTCACAGGTTCCGATGTCCCTTCTCCCCTTCTCCATACCACGCGATCTCTCTTCACTCCCGAACTTGATCCATCTCCCATACTTAAAGTTTTTCCCATACCCCTCACTCCAATCCACTCCCTACACTTTGGGTTCCCACTCCACACCCGCTATACCATCCTTCCCCTGCAATTCTCCACCAACCCGTCATTACTCCCCCTCTCTTCCCATCCTACCATTCTCCCCCTTAACTTATTTCCTAAGTTTTTTCCCTTTCATTACCACCCTATCCAACTATGACATGTGGCGACCAATCATGTGATGACATGTAGTGACAAATCATGTGATGACATGTGGAATCCTATGGTATCCAATGACATTGTGACACATGGGCGATGACTTGATGTTGATTGGACGTTGATCGAGTGATGACTAGGCGATGGCTGGACAAGTAGGCCATCAAAATTTTTATTAAGTCATAATTTTCCTAAGGCTCGATCTCCATAGTCTCCTTTGTTCCACATTAAGGGTATGGAAGATTTTACTATAAAAACACTTAACAACTTATTACCACAATGCATGTGGGATGGCACATTTTAAGTTGGCAGATTTAGATCAAAGGCCAAGATTAATCCACGAATTCAGTGAATGGTGGTTGAGTCTCCGACTTCTCGAGCTCATATATTGAGTTCCTTACCTCCATTTTCAGAAAATTATACCTCGTTAGACAGGTAATTCGATGAGGATGACAATGGAACAAGTTTTAATGGCTGAATTTGGCCACAATTCTCCCATAAATTGAAAGAACGGTCGACTCAATTTCCATTGCTTGTTGCTAAATCTACTTGGAACCTCAACTTCCTGAGATTATAACTTGAGATCCAGGACTCCAAATGATCCAGGTCGATATCGGTGGCCACCCACCTATTCCACGAGCTCGAAAAACATTTTTCCATCTTGGCAGTTTTTCGACAGTTTTTTGGGTTCCAAACTTCCAAGTCCGTTTTGAGGCCCTAAACGACGTTTTTTGGGAATGTGGGGCCCAAGTGAAAATTATAGGCACTAACCTAGGCCAATTGAAAATCGTTCTTCTCGGTTAGACCTTTCCAGTAGTGTATCGAGTGCCCCAAATGGAGATCATATGCAAAAGTTACACCCCCGAGAACTTGACGTATCAACTACCCCCATTGGGGCCCACAAGCCTTTTGGCTTTTCATCTTCTGGGGTTAGGGTTTTGGATTTTACTTATGTTAAAAAGGCCTTTGGAGCCTCATTGTAACAATCATCTTCTTTTGAATGAGAGTAGCCATCACATCTCTCCTCGAAGATAAGCTGCCACCATTCTAGCGAGTCTTTCACTCTGTATTTTTTCAGTCTTTGTACATTTCTTTCATTAATAGAAATAATGTATTAATGTATTTCTCTGTTTCTGGAAATATTCATGTGTATTTCATTGTAATATATTTGCTTTCATTTTGTTTTAAAAAATAATCTCGATCAGTGGTATCAGAGCAGGCTGCTCTTGATCGTTTTTCAAGACATGTCCCCGACAAGGTCCGAGTATAGAAAGTTGGGTCTAGAACTTGTTTCTCTTGAGGAAAATCTCTCTCACACGCCCAAGAAACCCTCCATGGAAGAATAAAAGAAAAAAGATGGAGCAGAAGATTATATTAATCTGTTGCTTGAGAAAGCTCTCACACGACAGAGGGACGAAATCATGGAAAATTTTTCCCACATCCTTCAATGTTTGTTGATAACAGCGGGTGCATCTTCACCAAGTGGACACTTTGGAGGCACCTTGCCTTTCAAGGTACAAGTTAATTTTTATATTCCCATATTTGAAGGACAGATAGATGTGGATGCCCTAGACAAATGGTTAAATCTGCTAGAAGGTTATTTCTTTGTTCACCGTTTTTCTGATAGGGAAAAGATCACCTTCACACTCCTTAAGGCTCTCCCCCATGTCAAACATTGGTGGGAAACTTACTGGGAGAAACGTTCCACAGAGGATTCTAGAATATATGGGGCGGAGCCCACTTGGGATTTTTTTGTGGATGCGGTAAAGGAACGGTATTACCCTGTTGGCAACTATGAGGACCATTATATGAGATGGACTACACTGCGGCAAGAAAGGGTCCAAGCAACTTAAGAGTTCACCAATACCTTCCATACCTTGTGCACCAAGATTGGTATCAAGGACTCTAAATGACATTTGCTTCTAAAATACCGTGGGGCTCTACACAGATACATCCAAACTAAAATGGATTTTTTGGACATCTCATCAATCAGTTCTGCTTATCGATATGTTGTTAAAATCGAGTAGAAGTTTAAGCACCAGAACAAACTAGAGTTTAGGTCTGCAAATCCGCAACAACCAAAGTATGATAAAGACGTTCCTAACAAACAACTTTATGAAAAACCAGTCTAAGCCACAGGAAAACAAGGGTCACGGGAAGACGAAGAAGGACACTAGAAAATGGTGTGATTTTCACAAAATCCCCTGGCACAACACCGATGAACGTCGCTCAAAAAAGTCATTGGTGGTCGATATCAAAGACAAGGAGCCGAACCCTGATTCAGAATCTGATTCTGAAAATACTGGTAAAAGACAGATCATCGACGTAGACCCCACTGCTATTGTTGCGACCACAACAATTCAACCAGAAGAACCCACAAATCCTAAAGAGGGGGAGCACCTTTTTCATTCACAGATGTGGGTGAAGGGGACCCCACTTCATTTTATTGTTGATAGCGGAAGCCAGAAGAACCTCATCTCAGCAGAGGTCATCAAACAGTTGGGATTGTCGACAACACCACACCCGCATCCATACAACATTGGGTGGCTTCGCAAGGGACGAGATCTTCGTGTCAGCCACCAATGTCGATTGTCATACGACATCCAACCCTTCAAGGATGAGGTATTATGTGATGTTTCCCCACTGGATATCTGTGATGTTCTCTTGGGCCAGTCATATATGTGGAAGCACCATGTTGTTTATGAGTCTCTACCCCGTAGTGTCATTATTACTTTGGGGGGTCATCTCTATAGAATACCAGAGGTAGTTCCGACTATTGTTCCACCTAAACAGTGCTGCAAGGTAGTATCTCATACTACAAAATTCAGCTTCTTCATAATTTGTTTAAAAGGTGAACAGAAGGACACTGCAACCACTACAGTCGTGGACCAAGAACCTTCTATCCAACAGAAGCAGGTCGACAAGATTGAAGCAAAGCACAAAAATTCCTTATGCACACAGTAATCTCAGGTAGCCCGATTGATTGAAAAGATTCAACCCCGCCAGCAACAGGTTCGTGACAGCCTTCCACAAACTGAGTAGTGTGACGTCTCCAACAAGGCAAGCAACTCACCGAAATTCAGATTCAGCAAATGCTTCCCCCTCTCCCCCGGAAACTCAACGCAATAGAGACCATTGCTTCCTAAGGAGGGAGGATTGATCTAGTTGGATATCGGTGGCCACCCACCTATTCCACAGGATTGAAAAATAGTTTTCCATCTTGGCAGTTTTTCGAAAATATTTCGGGTTCCAAACTTCCAGGGCCGTTTTGAGGCCCTAAACGATGTTTTTTAGGGATGTGGGGCCCAATTGAATTCCAAATTCATTGACCTGGGTGAGTCGAAAATCGTTCTTCTCGGTTGGACCATTCCAACGATGTATCGAGCGCCCCAAACGAAGATCGTATGCAAATGTTACACCCCCGGGAAGTTGACATTTCAACTACCCCAATCGGGGCCCACAAACCTTTTGGTTTTTCATCTTCTATGGTTAGGGTTTTGGGTTTTACTTATGTTGAAAAGGCATTTGGAGCCTCATTGTAACAATCATCTTCTTGCAAATGAGAGTAGCCATCACATCTATCCTCAGAGATAAGCTACCACCATTCTAACGAGTCTTTCACTCTGTATTTTTACAGTCTCTATACATTTCTTTCATTAATATAAATCATGTATTACTGTATTTCTTTGTTTCTGGAAATATTCATGTGTATTTCATTGTAATATCTCTGCTTTCATTTGGTTCTCAAAAATAATCTGGATCAGTGGTATCAAAGCAGGTTGCTCTTGATTGTTTTTCAGTGCATGTCCCCAACGAGGTCCGAGTATAGCAAGTTGGGTCTCGAGCTTGTCTCTCTTGATTACAATCACTCTTGCATGCCTAAGAAACCCTCCATGGAGGAAGAAAAGAAAAACGATGGAGCAGGAGATTCTATTAATCTGTTGCTTGAGCAAGCTCTCAGGTGATAAAGGGACGAAATGATGGATAATTTTTCCCACATCCTTCAACGCTTGTCGATAACAAAAGGCGCATCTTCATCAAACAGCCACTTTGGAGGCTTTCAAGGTACAAGTGAATTTTGAAATTCCCATATTTGAAGGATAGATAGATGCGGATGCCCTAGAAAAATGGTTAAATCTGCTAGAAGGTTATTTCTCTGTTCACCATTTTTCTAACAGGGAAAAGATCACCTTCACACTCCCTAAGGCTCTCCCCCATGTCAAACATTGGTGGGAAACTTACTGGGAGAAAATTTCCACAGAGTATTATGGAATATATGGGGTCGATCCCACTTGGTATTTTTTTGTGGATGTGGTAAAGGAACGGTATTACCTTGTTGGCAACTATGAGGACCAGTATATGAGATGGACCACACTGCAACAAGAAAGGGGCCAAGCAGTTCCGGAGTTCACCAATACCTTGCACACCAAGATGGGTATCAAGGAATCCAAATGACATTTGGTTCTAAAATATCATGAGGCTCTACATAGATACATCCAAACTGAAATGGATCTTCTGGACATCTCAACAATCAGTTCTACTTATTGATATGTTGTTAAAATCGAGTAGAAATTTAAGCGCTAGAACAAACGGGAGTTCGGGTCTGCAAATCCGCAACAACCAAAGTATGATAAAGACAACCCTAATAAAAAACTTCCTGAAAACCATTCTAAGCCACAGGAAAGAAGGGTCACGGGAAGACGAAGAAGGACACTAGAAAATGTTGCAATTTCCACAAAATCCCTTGGCACAACACCGATGAATGTCGCTCAAAATAGTCATTGGTGGCCGATATCAAAGACAAGGATTCGAATCCTGATTCGGAATTTGATTCTGAAAATACCGGTAAAAGATAGATCATCGACACATACCCCACTGTTTTCATGACCGTGACAATTCAACCAGAAGAACCCACAGATCCTGAAGTGGGGGAGTGCCTTTTTCATTCACAGATGTGGGTGAAGGGGACCCCGCTGCATTTTATTGTTCATAGCAGAAGACAGAAGAAACTCATCTCAACAGAGGTTGTCAAACAGTTGGGATTGTCGACAAAACCACACCCGCATCCATACAACATTGAGTGGCTTCGTAAGGGACGAGATCGTCATGTCAACCAGCAGTGTCGATTGTCATACAACATCCAGCCCTTCAAGGATGAGGTATTATGTGATGTTTCCCCACTAGTTTTCTGTGATGTTCTCTTGAGCCAGCCATATATGTGGAAGTGCCATGTTTTTTATGAGTCTCGACCCCGTAGTGTGATTGTTACTTTCTGGGGTCATCTCTACAGAATACCAGAGGCAGTTTCGACTATTGTTCCACCTAAATAGTGCCACAAGGTAGTATCTCATACTACAAAATTCAGCTTCTTCACAATCTGTTCAAAAAGTGAATAGAAGGACACTGCAACCACTACAGTCTCAAACCAAGCATCTTCTATCCAACAGAAGTAGGTCGACAAGATTGAAGCAAAGCACAAAAATTCCTTCTGCACACAGTCATCTAAGGTAGCCCGATTGGTTGAACAGATTCAACCCCGCCAGCAACAAGTTCGTGACAGCCTTCCACAAACTAAGCAATGTGACATCCCCGGCAAGGCAAGTAGCTCACCTATTCCACAAGCTCGAAAAACAGTTTTCCATCTTGGCAGTTTTTCGACAATTTTTCAGGTTCCAAACTTTCGGGGTCGTTTTGAGGCCCTAAACGACGTTTTTTGGGGATGTGGGGCCCAAGTGACTACTGAAGTCACTAACATGGGTTAGTTGAAAATCGTTCTTCTCGGTTAGACCTTTCCAACAATGTATCGAGCGCCCCAAACGGAGATCGTATGCAAAAGTTACGTCCCCGGGAAGTTGACGTATCAACTACCCCCATCGGGGCCCACAAACCTTTTGGCTTTTTATCTTCCGAGGTTAGGGTTTTGGATTTTACTTATGTTAAAAAGACTTTTGGAGCCTCATTGTAACAATCATCTTCTTGTGAATGAGATTATACATCACATCACTCCTCAAAGATAAGTTTCCACCATTCTAGCGAGTCTTTCACTCTATATTTTTATAGTCTATGTACATTTCTTTCATTAATAGAAATCATGTATTATTGTATTTCTCTATTTCTTGCAATATTCATGTGTATTTCATTGTAATATCTCTACTTTCATTTCATTCTAAAAAATAATCCGAATCACCAAATTTTGTTCGAGAGGACTCATTGGAAATCTGGAATGATGAATATTTCTTATATGATGGTTTCCATGGCTAAGAAATCAAATATCATACTCAAAAAATTAAAACATGATCCACTTTTTAAAAGGAAACAAGTTAAAAATTTTGGAAATAAAAGTTTATTTAATGGATTTTATTAAAGATGAAATGGGTCCCACTTCAAGGTGTTGGGTATGTGTTATATTCTTTGCATGTGTGTGTGTGTGGGTGCGCCAGATAACTGCGTCTGGCGATCCGTACCAACTAGGGCTCTGCCGTTGCGCCGGGCGCTTCCTAGGGGGGTCCCGGGGGGGG
>JASDQU010260340.1:0-15683 GCA_032191745.1 Picea mariana
CCCCGGAGTACTGAACAGGCCTGCTGGCAGCGAAGCAATGTCGGGTACATGAAAATCTGTAAAAAAATATGAGAGACCTCTTTAATGTCCTTTATTCTGATCTAGAACTTCTTGACAGGATACAGGTGTCAAAGTGGGTTAAATGGAAACCCTGTCGAGGCTATGGACGCCTGTTGGCAGCAGTGGCCATGCCAACAGTATTGAAGATTTTATCTTTAATATCGTGACATGATGATCTTAAGACTGTTATTGGTTTGCATCTTTTAAAACATTGCTGGAAAAGATGGTAAATGATGATGTTTGTACGATTTTCTGGTTGTTGTTTTTGAGTTGAAATTTTCTTTGCTGTCCTAATCTGAATTTATTTCTTTTGACAGAGATAACTGCTTCTACCAGTGTGTCGCCATTGTTGGCAGCCAATTCAATTTTTTCTATTGTTCTATAAGTTGCCTACACCTATGTCTTCTGAACTTCAAATTGTCGTCGCATTTTTCAAATAGACGATATTTTCATTTCTTGCGACACTTGTAAATTCGTCTCCATTTAGTTTTCACGACTGTAAGCGTGAAAACTTCTCCATCGTTATTTGAACTGTCATGATATTTTTATTTTAAATGGCACTTACCTTTGGTTTATCATTATGTGGCTAAAAGGATTTTCGAACTATGCCTATTTGCCTATTCTTATATTGGTTACATAACTTGATTTTATTAAACTGGTAAGGCATTGAGCATGTAAATTTATATTTTTGGGACTTGCCTAGTCATTGAATTGCATAGGGGTCATGGTTTATTTTGTTTTTATATGATGTGATCCTTATTGTTATATCTCTTGGCTTGTCAATTTTATAAATATCGATTGTCACAATGTTTTAAAACTTTTGATTAAACATTTATGCAATAGCGCATGTTTAACTTTTGGGGTTGATTCCACGTTGAATGACAATGGTTTGAAAATATATAGTTAATGGCGCATTGGCATATCACTCACTGTTTGATTCTTTGGTTGGCCGAATGATAAGGTTTTGAACTATGTTATGATTGATTGAACAGAGGTTGAACTTGGCGGTTGTACTTTGCCACTACTATTATGCATGGCGGTGAATAACTCCACCACCCTCGCATGCGCACATTAATGCTTCCCCTTTGATCGTTCGTAGCTGTTAGACCAAATGACTCTGCTCCTGTGTATTGGGGAATTCAACCCAAACCCTTACCATGTGCTCGCACCATGGCTCCAGTCGTGAGGGCTGAACCCAATGGCAGCCAGGCTCTGTTGATGTTCGACAGTGCCCGCAATGACCTTGAGGAAAATGGGTGGCTCCCGTTCATACAAAAATTCGAGGGTTTTAACCTCTACGTTGCTAGACAATTCGCCATGACCTTTGATGGCTGTCGAGCCAAGGTCGGCGATGTTCAATTGCAAATTGACGAGCAATTTATCAGTCTTGCTACGGGTTTTCCTGCCACTGGACAACGATGGTCCAAGAATTGCAAAGTAGAGGAGGTCCCTTGGACACTACTCTTCCAGTCGTGTAAAGTTATCTCATGTGATAAAGGTTTGCCCGTGACCATGCTTAAACACTGTTGGCATGATTTATTGATGATTATCAAACAGTTTATCACCTGCGAAGGTCGGTACGGGTTTGTTTTCTTACACCACCTTCGTTTGCTTATGGTTTTTATGGGTTATCAGCTCAATATTCCCTATTATCTGCTTAGAAGTCTGTTTAAAATGTCAAAGAAATACAAAAGGAACCAGGCTGATAGCAACCTTTTTCATTACGGGCTGGTTAAGATTATTGTTGTCTGTCATTTGGGGTTACACGGAGATTGTTGGAGCGATTTTCTTACTCGGAATGATTTTGAGGATTCGAACCCTCCACAGGTTGACAAACCTGTGGTGAGCGAGGACAAGTTTGTACCTCCGATACCCTACAACATCCTGTTACCTAAACCCTCGGCCGACTCACCTATCGACCCATCCCATACTGTGACTAAGAACGCTGAGACTATGAGCAAGAAGCCTAAAGCCAAACCTACTGCAAACGCCAAAGGCAAAAAGAATGCCCGTTTAATTTCTCGGATGGTGAGGAACAAGCCAAAACCTCCTGTCAATCCTAACCCTATCCTGTTAAGTGAAGACTCTGACTCAGAAGTGGAGCATTTCTTGGCTAGTGAATACCCCTATTCGAAAGGTTTGTGTGTCGAACCCTCGTATGACTTTGTGTCAAACCTACCCCCCTGCCTATAGAATGACCCTAACTACCCAGGCATTAAGCTGCCTTGTGAAGCCCCCGGTCATTCATCCAAACCCTCTCCTGCTTTGTCGAAATCTACAGTGCCACCTTGTGATCAATGCAGCTCGTGGTTAGAGAGATATTATCTTGATGTTCCGATCCTACAATCAAGAATTCACTCTTTGGAGGACCAGGTTGCCCTGCTTACCAGTCAAAAGGCTAAGCTACAAGCCACTGATAAGAAACAAAGGACGACAGGTTCCATTTTGTTTAAAAATGTGGAATCAACTACAGCGGTCGTGAATTCTAAGTTGGCATAATTTGAGCAGCCTCACACAGGTATGTTTTGATATCGCTTGTTTATATAACGAATTCGAATTCGGTTTTGGATTGGTTCTGTTAACATCATTGATTGGCTCTGTCACATTATATGCATTATGTACATAGTTTTGTTTTGATTAATGGAAGTTCGTTTTCCCAGTTTAGCTTCGATTGGATTTTCATCGATTTGTTGGATCTTGGTGTGGATTTGATTGGTTTAATTTAGCTAAAATGAATACTTTGTTGTTAATTGAAGTCGTTTGTATCTATTCTAGACACAAGTTGTTTTTCATTTTCAATTTTGAACACAATCACATTTTGATTCGTTCTGGTTATAATGTATACGATATGATTGGCTATAATGGTTAACTGTTACGGTTTTATGTTTCATATGATTTTCGACCAACAGGAATACAATTCGGACTATTTTTAATATGATTCTGTACAAATTCACCCAAATCCTGAATAGATTCAATTCATAATGGTTATACCCAGCCGGTTAATTCGCATTGGTTTACTCGACTATGTTATCAGTTCGATTCATATTGCAATGAACATGCTGTTTGAATTTGATTCAAGGAACGAAATTGACTATATCGAGATTCACGATTTGTTTCTATATTAAACTCAGTCGTGATTTGTTTTGATTATTTTCCCAGTTTATAATTATAACCTCTGTTGATTCTATTAAGATTGCGATCATGATTTATCGATCCTGTCTGTTGACTGTGCAAGGATCAATCACGAAATTGGTTGGGTCGATGTTGTTACGTATGATTTCGTTTACACATAATCAAAATAGTTCTTTACATCTATATATTCGATTGAATGATATGAATCTGTTGTTATATCATTATAGCTATGACAAGTGGGAAATGGTTGTGTTGGATTAGATCGTATCACATACGATATGACTTATTATTGATTTCATTTGGATATGAAACAGTCTTACTACTGTTTGACCCGATTTTATGGTAACTGAAAAACGGAGTCTTCTTACCCCTGTTTTCATTTGAATCACTTTAGATTGTGTTTAATATTGAATGATAAAATCATTTGAATCTTGAGTGATTCGTTTCAAATGATCATTGGAAGAAAATTGGTTTTAATTATTTTAAAGAGATTTGATTTGATTTCGATCTTGATCCTGTATGTTATTTTAGACTAGCTACAGAATCAGATGATTCTGTAGAAGTCTGTAAGATTAGATTTTTATTGTTTTGTTAATAAAATATCTTTCTAATTTGTTATTTTTGCTCTATTGCAGATGAGTTCGAAATATTTGAAATATGAGCAGTTAGGGGATATTTGAAATATTTTGATATCATTTTAATTTCCTAGTTTAGTTGATTTTGGGAATATCTTCCCAGATTATGTAAACAGTTTGATATTATCCACAGGGAGGTTTTACCCTGTGGAAAGACTTATAAATACTTCTTATTTTTGTAATAATGATCATCCTCATTCGTGGGAGAACAAGGATATGGAATTTTAATACAGACTGAGGCAGAATTTGGTGTTTTGTTATAGCTTTAGCTTCTCATGATATCAATATTTTGTTTCATGTTGTGTATATCAATCTGTATTTGGTTAATGACTACTTTAGCTATCTTAATCATTTGCAAATGATATAATTCAATCACTGTAATCCATATCTAATTTCTTCCAAGCATTTAAAAAACATAGCAATTGCTTAGTTCAGTTTGTGAACGACAGATTTCTCTTCTTCATAAGTTGAATTATTAAGTATAAGTTTTTGCATAACAGGTTTCCCTTATTGTAGAGATTTATAAATCATATAATTGTTATGATTTTTTATGTCTTGTTTGTCCTGTTAACAACTCAAAGAGCAGCGCAGCTTATCGTTTAAGAGAAGCTTTTGGATTAACCGGTGCGAGTTTCCTTCCTCCGACCAGCTTCGAAGTCATAACACACAGGGCAAATTAGGAGCGTTTCCAGGTTAGTTTGTCATTTGTTTAGTATATTTATTAGTAGTGTAGTTTAGATATAAGTTTAGTTAGATATATGTAGAATTATTATATTAGATCGTTTAATTTTAGTAAGTTTTATTTCTTGTTCCTAAAATCATAAAATCAAAAATATATCTCTCGCTGTCTTAGGGCAGAAAGCAAATGATTTTTACAGGTTTTATTTAAATCTGCCAGTTGTAGATATTGTATATTTGTGAATAAGTTGTAATTCAATTAGAAGTTAGATAGCTAATTATTAGAGTTAGTGTAATAGTAATTAGTAGTTTGTATATATAATAGTTAGAGTAGTTTATATTTAGTTTTAGTTTAATTTAGTAGTTTGTTTTAATTAGATTAGTGTATTAGTTAGTTTTTATTTATTGTTAGTTAGTTTAATTTCTTGTATTTAGTTTTAGTTAGTTTGTTTTAGTTAGTTTTAGTTTGTTTTGTTTGTTTTAGTTAGATTAGTTAGTTTAGATTAGTTTTCTCTTGGGTTTTCTTAGGACCTTAGAGCGGCCAACGAAGACGTTAAACCCGTCAAGGTGGTTCATTCCAAACGGCTTGGGTTATTTAGACAACCCCGGACCGGTTCCACTCTCTCAGTTGACGGACGGTCAATTTCGCCCATCAACACTCTGCTAACGCGTTTTCCTTGGATTTATCATCCAGAATCAGCGCAGGATCCATACCTCGGCTGGGTAGTCCTGTTATCTGTGTAATAAGCTCAACTGTTATGGGGATGGGTCTGTCCAGCCAGATATCCCCTCCATGTGTAACTGCTAATAGCTGCTTAACGCATGTTGTCGCGTACTGGCCTCTGCCAAAGTGTGGGAGTTTCAGCAATCCTAAAATGCCTGTTTGGTCTAGTCCAAATGCCCACTGGTGTGGTTGGCTGATCGTTTCCCCAAGTTGGTTGACCACTATGTTCTGCATAAAAACCCTTGGTGCAAGTTCTAGGTACTTGGTGTCATCTGAGACATCATGGTCGGAATATTTGAGCTTCCCAACGTGACTCAGTAGTTGCGGCTCTACCTGTACTCCCTCTGGTATGCATGGTAGCACGATTTCTGTTGTCGATTTCTTGCGAGGTGAGCTCGGTATCAGAACTCTATCTTCCTACAGTGGTGGTTGGTACGAAGTTCCAACAATTTCTTGTTGCTGCCCTGTAAGCCATTCTGGCCAAGCTAGGTGGTTCCCGTGGTTTCTTCTATTGGTTGACCTAGGCTGGGTACCTGCACCTCGTCTGGTTTCCCTTCTGATCCTTGATTCTGTGTTGTGTCGTTACCTTCGTGGCTAGTTCAGTGCTTTCTAGTTGTACTTCCTGTTGGGGTTCCACTTTCTCGCTCTGAGGTTCCTGCACCTCTACTTGCATGTCATCTTCCATGGCCTCTGCCTATGGTTGTTGAATCTCCTCCTATATCGGTGTAGATTTCACCGGTGGTATCTCTGGGGATGGGATCTCATCGATATCTACAATCTCTAATTGTTGTTGCTCGTTTTCTTCCAGCGGTCCTCGTGAGCTAGTTTGAACTCTAGTCAGTCTGGCGGTCTAACCTGGTTTGGCGAAATTTGGTGGTGCCATAGCAGTGAGTGTGGAACGTCTATTGACTTTAGAATACTATGGTAAGCTCTATGGTCTCACTCTATTCGTTCGAGCTATTGTTGCTCTCTCTCTATTCTCCTTCTGTGAACAGACAAATTGTTTGTGTGCTCGCGTGTTGTATGGGCTTGTCATGAAGCTTATTGCAGACATTTCCTCCATGCTGCGATTAATGCACCATAACTATGGATTCAATGCATCTACGATAGTTTCGTACTTTCCATTATGCCTCTTGTCATTTCTAGTTGGCCTGTTTAATGTGTCATTCCATTAGTCCTTGTCATGCCTTAACTTCGCTTAGTGTTTTCCTATCATCCTGATTTTGCAGAATTTTTGTTTCCTGCTTGTTTGTCTTAGGCATGTAACCGTTGCTCTTGCCTTTACTGCATTCGTGTTTCGAGCATCCTGCGGCTTTTTCGTGGCTTTTTTTTTTTACTGCGCGGTGGGTGGTTGAATGCCCTTGTACAACTTCAGTCGGCTCCCATTGATCATTCCTCTAAGGTCTGAACCTGCTAAATCTCTTAACTATACAACCCCACCATATGTTACAGATTTGACCTCATATGGTCCTAACCAATGCATTCTCAGCTTTCCTGGGTGCTGAAACGACTTGTTGTCATAGAGAAATACTAGATCTTCTTCTGTGAAAGTCTTCTTCTTAATGTATCTATCGTGCCATGTTTTGTCTTTGGCCTCCTGCACTTGTTGATGGAATCCTGCTAGGACTCGATCTTCCTCTGTTGCTAAGAGTTGATTTAGTATTTCCTGTATAGCATCGCGTTCTATCATTTGTGTGATAGCGGCTATGCGTAAGATGGGTACTAAAAATTCTAATGGAACTACTGCTTCTTGGTCATAGATGAGTTTGAATGGTGTGTGCCCTGTCAACTTTTTGCATGTCGTCCTATACGCCCATAATACTGTTGGTACTTTGAGGTCCCAATCATCTTTGTTGACGTTACAGATCTTTGTCAGTGTGTTCTCTAGAATTTTGTTAAAGGCCTCTATGTGCCATTCGCCTATGGATGATACGGTGTGCTTCTCTGGTGGTGAACTTCAAATTCCTTGAGCATTGCATGGATGGTGCTATTTATGAAATGTGTGCCTTGGTCGCTCATCAAAACTCTTGGGCACCCAAACCTAGTAATTACTTGTTCGAATAAGAAGTGTGCAGTGGTCTCTACGCTGCAGTCTTTTACTACTGCGGATTCTGCCCATCTTTTTAGGTATTCCGTCGCGGTGATGATGTATCTTTCCCCTGTTCTCTTCGTTGGTGGGTTAATCAGTCCCACAAAGTCTATTTCCCATTTATCAAATGCTTGTAATGTCACCTATGGTCGTAGCGGCATCTCATCCCTTTTTTTGGGTTTGCCTACCCTTTGACAAACATCGCATCTCAGACAATACTCTTTCGAGTCTCTATGAATGGTTGGCCACCATAATCCTACGTGGAGTACCTTCTATGCAATAGATTTTCCTGCATAGTGTCCTTCTACCAATCCCTCGTGGGCTTCTGCTAAAATTCTTGGTCGTTATTGCTCCAACACGTACCTTCGTAAAATACTATCTATGCCCATTTTATATAGATGTCATGCAATCAGTTGATAGTCAGTTGCACGAACTACCAGGTTCTTCTTCTGCGAAGTGGTATAATATTGCGGTGCAGTACTGCTCAAGTATTGGATGATCTCTGCGAAGTAGTCATCAGCAAGATGTACGAAAAATAGCTATGCATCTGGAAAGTTGTCTTATAAGTTCATGGGTTTTTCTCCATTTGTGACCCATGATAGGTGGTCAAGTCCTGCTTTTAGTTTTCCTATTTTAATGATTACTTCGAAGTCAAATTCCTGAAATAACAGTAACCATCGACATATTCTCCCCCCCCCAACATTGGCTTGTTGACTAGGTATTTTAGGGCTAAGTGATCTATAAACATCTTAAAATGCTTTCCCAATAGGTAGTGTTTGAACTTCTGAAGTGCGTAAACCATAGCTAGGCCTTCTCTTTCCGTTGTGTTATAGTTTTGTTCTGAATCGGATAGTTTTCTGCTTGAGAATGTTATCGGGTGATCCAAGTCTCATGCTCTTGGCTGCACCAAGATTGCTCCAAGTGTTATTGTTGATGCATCTACATGCACATGGAATGTCTTTCCTCAGTCCAGAAATACTAATATCGATGTAATGAGCATCTTCTTCTTCAGGGTATCCAGACCGTGTTGACACTCGTCATTCCATTGGTACTTGGTATCCTTCCTTAGCAGTTTTTCCATTGGTGTTGTGATCTGCGCATATCCTTTGATGAATTTTCGATAGTATCATGTGTGTCCTAACGTTGCTCGTAGCTGATGGACTATTTTTGGTGCTGGTAAATTAACAATGACTGCAATCTTTGCTAGATCGACCAATAACCTTTGTTTGCATACTATATGGCCCAATAGTATCCCAAGCGGTGTTCCAAATATACATTTCTTTATGTTTAGTGATATTTGACACTGTCTGCATCGTTCTAGCATCAAGCGTAAAACTTCCACATGGTTTTTCAAAAGACTATATACTGTCCAGTCGTCCAGGTATACTTCAAGAAACTGATGGATGAATTCTTTAAATGTTGCAATAACCACTCTAGAGAATATTGTTTGTGCATTCTTCAGTCCAAATGGCATGACTGTATATTGATAAGATCCCCATTCCGTCGCGAACGTGGTCTTGTATATGTCCTCTTATGCTATATTAATCTGATGGTAGCCTGAGAATCCATCAGTGAATGAGTAAGCTTCGTGTCCCCCGACATTCTCTAACACTTCATCCGTGAACGATGTAGGGAATGGGTCGTGTAGGCATGCATCGTTCAATTTCCTCAAATTGACGCATATCCTAATCCATCTGCCTTGTTTCTTGTCATGTACGAACATAGAGCTTATCCATTCTGATTCCTCGACTGGTTCGATTATGCTGGCTTCAAGCATCTGGTCAATCTCCTCTTTAACTTTATGTTTATATATGGGATTTAGTCTATATGGTCATTGTCTAATCGGTTTCTCTTCGACCTTGAGATGTATCTTCATCTCTCCTAGTTCTCCTGCTATACCCTTCATCTCTGTAAATGTGGTAGGAAATAAGTCGTTGTACTCACGCAACAAGTCTGTAATGCTTTCTATTGTTGGCTCATCCCAGTAGTCTTCAATGTTGGCCATTTTGGGATGTTCAATTGTTCTGATGTTAACTTTATTTACCTTGATTGGCGAGAAAGTAACTTCATATTCTATAGGTGGTCCCTTCACATCTCTTTCACCTTCTACTTCTTCAATCTGAATGTTGCACAGGTCATCTTCATCTGGTATTTCCTCCTATACCTAGCAACATGACAGTAGTTCCTTAACTATCTGCTTATTTCGTTGTTACTCTTCAGTAATAAGTTCTGTTTCTGGTTCTTCAATGAATATGACTCCTATGATCCATTTCAAGGTTGCATCTATGTTGGGGTTCTCGTGCTCGAATGAGAAAGTGATGGTAAAGTTCTGTTGAAATGCCGCCCATGTTGTAGTTCCTTTATGCAGTTCCTGATCTGTATACCAGTTCGCTGGTATGCCTTATAATGTGTGAATAAAGTGGTGAGGCCATTCTTTTAGTGGGGTCATTTTCCACAACGTTTCGCATTCCTCCAAGTGCTTTGTTGGTATCCCTAGGCCTTCATATCTCCGTTGTTTGTTGTTTGTTGTTTTTTTGTTCTGCGTCGAACCTTGTTCATAGTAACCTCTTACATTGGTACCAGTTTGTGATAGTCTCTTTGTGTGCTCCCCACCATATCGCGGGTGTGGCCTTGAGTGCTAAATCCAATGCTAGTAGCCTCTGGTTCTCTAGTACTTTGTCTTCACATTGTGTCAAGAATGTTTCCAAATCATTCAGTCCGTGGAAACTGGGTGGTTCTTTGAGTTTCGTACCTATCCACCGCACTGCACGATCTATTCTTGCACATCTTCTCGTGGATGCTTCGTGTAGTCTCTGTTGTTAGTTCTCTAATCCAGTGTCTGAATCTGTTGCGCATAAAGTAATACTGTGCCAACTGAGTACCCCGTCTGTAGTTGGGTTTACATAATCCTACTTGCACACAGTTATTATGTACAACTGGTCGATTTCCTATAAGTCCAGGAAAGTGGGTTCTATGAACCTCTCCCCTTCCAATGGATCTAGTGGTGTTATGACCCTGTAATCTCAAGATTCAAATGTCATTTTCCTGGTCTTCAAGTTAATGATGGTCTGGTTATCAAATGCTCAATTGAGACCGAGTAGTGTCAGGTACGATGTTGTTCCATCCACTATTTCGATGACTTCAAAATCTGCTTTAGTGTGCACACCATCAAGATCTATTGTTACTCCTTTCAGTGTTTCGATTGGTAGGACCCTATGTTGGTTTGCTAGTTTTAGTTGGACATTTGAATATCCCAATGTTGGCTCTCCCATGCATTGCCAAGTTTTCTTGGGTAGCACATTCACTTCAGATCCTAGGTCCAGTATGATATCTCCCATATTGAAATCCCCAATGTTAGCATTCAATCTAAATTCCCTACTTGTTCTTCTTCTTGTGTGTAGATGATTGACAATTTTCGGTTCTAGCTTTTGTTCTGTCTCGTTGCTACATTTCTCTAGCATATTTTGCAATATTTTCACAGATGAAGGATCACATAACATTTTGATGCATGACTGTAAAAAGTCTTGGATAGTACTTACTTGTCCCTTGGGTGGCATTCCTTTGGTATGATCCAATGATGGCGGCATTTCGTATTCTGGGGCTTCATGGGTTGGTTGCATAGTGGAAGTCGACATTGTGTCCATCTTCTGAAATTCTTGTCTAGATTCCTTAAAAGTCTCCTTTTCTTTGGGTGCATCAAACTACTTCCTTGGTTCGGTGTTCTTCTTTACCCACTTGTTCTGTGCAGATTCTTATCGGACTGTGTCGTCCCCTGTCTTCGTTCCTCCATGGGTGACTATGTTGAAGTTTCGTCCATCCTCCCTTGCTTCATGATGCAGGAGCATCGCCCACGACAAGCGAGCCAGCATGGAAGACAATGAACAGTTGGACAAGTCCAGCCGAAAATTTTTGAATTTTCACCCAAGATGATGCGCCAATGTATAAATGATGCATTTATGAAAAGCGCCTTTTGTATAGTGTATTGGACTTTGAGCGATGTGCTCTCGTCCTTAGTAGATAGGAGGCATTTAATCTAGTTAATGTTGGTAGATAGGATTTTTAATTCTAGATTTGATAGTTTAGAGTCTGAGAGGGAAAACGGATATAGACACCCTCATTGTACCATTGTAATAGTGATAATAAAGGAAGCATTCAGGAGAAGAGAAAAGCAAGTAGAGAATAGTGTGAAGAACACCCATGTACAGGCATTTGAATTAATAGAAGAAAGTTCTGATTCAAACTCATGGTTGGTGTTGTTTCTCTGTGTATATTGTTTATGTGCTCATGAATGTTTGCTTCTTGTTATGCATTTGCTTTGTATATGCTGTGCATGTGATTTCATGTTTCAAACTGAAGTCTGAAAGGGAGAGAGAGTGAGGTTCAATTGTTTCTCTATCTGAGCCAGGAGATTCATGCAAGGTGTGCAGTAGAAAACATCCGCAAGGAGTGCGTTGATGAAGGCTCAGGTAGTCTAACTCTTGTTCTCATTCACCCAGAAGTGGATTTGGATTGTTGAAGCCGTGCAAGGAGTGCGCAGGCTGAAGAAGAAGTCTCAGTTGTAAATCTGAGCAAAGGAGATCGAAGACTGTTGCTGCAGGAGTGCGCAGAGTCGGAAGGATTCAACACTTGGGAAGTGTTGCATGTTTTCCGCAAGGAGTGCCTGCAAGTCACTCTGAAAGCGTCAGAGTGGAAAAGCTCAGGAGGTATAGCACCTTCGTGATATCGTCAAAGGAGAGCACCGGGTTCTTGCGCCGTGAAAGGTTTCAGGCAAGAGTTGCAAGTGCGTGCACAGAGATCTCTTTTTCCTAAGAGATCATGGAAGCTGGAGAAAGCTCAGGAGGGGCAAGGCCTTCAAAATTATCGAAAAGCTACACAGATAATTTTCGTGCTAAGAAGTCCTCAAGAAGGGAGGAAAGAAATCGACGGTCAGGATTCGCAGAGGAAATTCGCGAAACCTCGTCAGTAGTTAGATCTCGGGAAAGTTGCGCAGGGTTTAAGTCCTAGTATGAAGACGAGGAGTCCCTGAGGAGTCATCGGGATATCAAAGTCATCGGGGTTTTGTTAAGCCAGAGAATCGAGACCTTGTGGTTCTCGAAATCCCGAGAAAGGATCCTAGCCGTTGATCTCGGCAGGACACGCGTCAGAAATCAGGACAAGAGTTGGGATTTAACCCATCGAAGATTCCAGGAGGGAAGGAATCGTTTCATCAGTATTCATGATCCACAAAATCTCGATAAGCTCAGAACTGTCCATCAGCAGGGACACGTGCTGGAAGATCCGAGGAAGTCGTGAATCGGAGAATCGGGGTTTCTGGAGGCAAGAAACTCTTGCATGTTGGAATCGCGATCCGCGATTTCCCGACGGGGTTGAGGAAGATAGTGGAGGACAGGTGTCACCCCGTATTGGGGATCGGGACTTGGTGAGTTCCGTGAACAAGTGCAACAGAAATTGCGATATCCCGATACACGATTTCCTGATCACCACAGGAGTGTGGGCCATAGGCGCCAGAGCAAAGGACAGGTGGCGTCGGGGATTTGTGAATCCTGAAATTCTTGGTATCCGGATTCGCGAACTCGTGAACTCCGATACATCGAGGGAGGACAGGTGTCAAAGGGTCAACCCTCGCAGGAGTCAACGCCAAGTGGCATTAGAGATCGGGATTCGGGGATCCGTGAGGGCAGTGGATCGCGACAGCACAAGTGTCGATTTCCCGACGAGGAAATTTTCGACAGGAACCGCAAAGCGTTGGTCATTACCCATCGGGTTTCGAGGATTCAAAGAGACAAGAATTCGTGACCACGAGACTCGCGATCACGTGAGTTCCGATTTCCCAATAGAACAAAGGGAGATCATAAGGAGAGTTCTGTGGGTGTAGGGAAGTCCCGATAAGGGATTTGAAGAGCTTTTCAACTCTTCGAGCCGAAGGAAGAGAAGGTCCTAAGGGAGCGGATGTGCCCTAGGTGGCGTATTTGCGTCAGAGTGGTATTAGAGCGAGAAAATTTCTTTGCTTTCTGTAGCAGAGAAGAAGAGAAAATTTCACCATGCCGTCGAGGAGAGAAAGACAATCACCCGATCCAGAGGATAGGGGGAACCAGAGAGGAAGAGGGAGACAAGCACAGAATCCAGAAATGGAGAGACAGATACGTGATTTCCGAGCGAGACTAGAAGATATGGAAGCAGCGTAGAGAGGCACAGCCAGTGCTGGAGATCTGAGTGACTCCGAAGGCGAAGTTGAAGTTGAACAACAAGGAGAAGTTGCAGCCGAAGATGCAGCCAATGAGCGATTAATTAAGGCTATCACCCGGATGAGTTCGAAAACAAAGATGGACATTCCAGCTTATGAAGGGAGTCTGGATGCAGAAGAGCTTCTAGATTGGATTAGAGCTCTTGACACCTACTTCGATTATGAGGATATCGAGGAGGATAAGAAGGTCAGGCATGCTGTCACCCGATTGAAGGGACACGCAGCATTATGGTGGGACGAACTTCAAGCAGATAGACGTTCCAAAGGCAAGCAAAAGATTAAAAGATGGGATCGAATGATTGCGAAGATGAAGGCAAAGTTCATCCCAAGGGATCATCAAATCACACTGTTCAGGAGAATGCAGAACCTGAGACAGAAGCTGATGACAGTAAAAGAGTATACCGAGGAATTCTACAAGCTCAATATCAGAGCAGGTCATCGGGAGAGCGATGATGAAAAAGTTGCCAGGTAAATGAATGGCTTGAGATACGATATCCAGGATGAGATGAGTATGAAAACCATCATAATAGTGGAGGATGCGTATCAAATGGCATTGAAAGCCGAAGAGAAGCTGAGCCGTAAGCCAGGACAGCGAGGCCGAGGTAGGAGCCAGCCAAAAGGTAAGTCAGTTGCCCAAGATAGGTTCCAGAAATCCAAGGACGACTGGAAGAAACCTCAGACTAGAACAGAAAGAGGTGGAAGTTCACAGCGAGGCCAGCACGCTGAAAAGTGAAGGCAGCATACAGAACAGGGTGGATGATACGCTGATAATAACACATTTCCTCGCACCAGAGGTAGAGGAAGAGGCAGAGGTGGAGTCATCACATGCTTCACATGTGGAAAGAATGGACACAAGGCAGTTGATTGGCCAGATAGGAAGAAGGATGGAGGAGAAGCTCACATCGTCGAGGCACAGAGGCGAGATGCTGAAGCAGAAGACGCAGAAGACGGAAGGTCATTGATGATGCGTAAGGTTCTCTTAACACCCGAGAAGGAGGTGCAGGACACCGCTCAAAGAAACGAACTTTTCAGAACCACATGCAAGACCAAAGATAGGAAATGCAAGGTCATCGTGGATAGCGGTAGCACAGATAATCTCGTTTCAACCGAGATGGTGGAGAAATTAGAACTGGAGACAACTGATCACCTGAGTCCATACAAAGTTTCATGTCTACAAAAGGGACATCAGGTAAATGTCACTAAACAGTGCTTAGTTGACATCAAGATAAGAGGATATAATGATAGGATTTTATGTGATGTTATTCCTATGGATGTATGTCATTTATTGCTAGGCAGACCATGGCAATATGACAGGAACGTAATTCATGATGGGAAGATGAATACGTATACTTTGGGGAAGAATGGAAGAACACATATGTTACTTCCAATTAAAGATAAAGAAGTAAAACCAGAACCGAGAAATATTGTACTTCTCATTGGTGGGAAGGAACTTCTGGTGGAAGTAAAGAAGAAGGAAGATCCACAATTCTTTGTGGTCAGGAAACCAAAAATTGTTTTGACCAGCACAAGAGTGGATGATTTGCCGGAAGAAATTCAGGAACTACTAGAAGAGTTCGCTGACATTGTGGTAGACGAATTACCTCATTCATTGCCACCGATGAGGAGTGTGAGTCATCATATAGACCTCATACCAGGAGCTAGCTTTCCGAATAAGGCCACGTACAGGTTGACGCCACAGGAGAATGAAGAAGTTAAAAGGCAGGTACATGAACTGTTGGATAAAGGACTGATCAGGGAAAGTTTAAGTCTGTGTATCGTTCCAACGATATTGAGTCCAAAGAAAGATGGAGGCTGGAGAATGTGCACCGATTCCAGAGCCATTAACAAGATAACCATCAGGTACAGGTTTCCATTGCCACAGATGGACGACTTGATGGACTATTTAAGTGGAGCCAAATTTTTTTCAAAGGTTGATTTGAAAAGCGGATACCATCATATTCGCATGAGAGAAGGCGATGAGTGGAAGACAGCCTTCAAGACCAAGGAAGGACTGTATGAATGGTTAGTCATGTCGTTTGGCTTGACAAATGCACCGAGTACCTTCATGAGGTTGATGAATGAAGTGCTGAAGGAATTCATCGGGAAGTTTGTCATTGTTTA
>JASDQU010260342.1:2322-15683 GCA_032191745.1 Picea mariana
CTATCCTATCAATCACTATGTAGAGCCCATTGATTAATTGTTTGGATTGACAGATCTAGAGAACCATTCCATTATCAAATGCTGCAGAGTCTAATCGGGCCTCGGTGTCAGGTTTGGTTACTGTTGTTGAGTTAAGGGGATTTATGACCCCTCAAAAGAATTGGTGCTAGAAGGAGGTTTGATGAATGAATGGTTGATAATAATTCTGATATAATATTTCACACATCCTATAGATTCAAAATAGCCCACATGCATGGCTAGTCAATCTCAAGATAGACCACATACACTTAGTACTCCTAAAACAAGTAACTCACCCTAGTGAGAGGAAGAACATGTATTCCCTGAAATACCTTACACTCTTCCCCGTGAGGAGTTGAACCAGTTCAAAAGAATCACAAGAGCTTATGCCTGACAAATTGGAGTACTACCCTTAGCCCCGTTACTTCCTCGTAGAAAACAAGAAGGTAGACCAGTGGTCGACACCCCCAAGCAGGTTTTTGTCCACACAGTAGAAGACCTGATAGATTTTGACCTCACTGAGATCAAACATCCCCTCAATCTGATCCCCAAAACACCAGCTAGTAACTGCTCTGAGCCTGACTATTTTTCTAACGAGCAAGGGTTTAACTTGGAACGCTCAACTTCATAGTCAAACAACATGGAGGATAACAATGATAATAATTAATAAAGGGGAAACTCACCTCCTAATAATCAACCGTGGTTGACCAAAGATTCTGTGGCAATCCCTGGATGTGTACATAACCTTCCTTGACATCCAGAAAAGTTACTCCCTAAATTTGACCCTGAAACCTCAGAATTTCCTGAAGACCATATCAAGAATTTCATACTAGCTATTCAATTGATGAATGTCCAACATGAAGATGTAGTATGCAGGATTTTCCCTTATACCTTTGAAAATTTAGCCTCTACATGGTATTTTAACCTTCTGGTAGGGTCCATAACTTGTTGGACAAAGTTTCAAAAGGATTTTTTGGACAAATTCGTAGAAGAAACCACTACATAAGCTTTGATGGCAAAGTTGTTCACCACCACCATGAGTTAAAAAAAGAAGGTTAAAGACTTCAATCAGTGATTCACCACTATATTAAACAAATTTCAACCCAAATCTAAACCCACTCAGGAGTTTCAAATCAAAGTATATGCTAAAGCTCTCCCTACTTCCATTTCCAACGTTTGTAAAAAGAGTTTCCAAAACAACCCTAGCTAAGAATTTTGAGGAAGCCAAAAAAATTGAATTCCAAATGAAGGGATGTGAAGAGGGTCAGGTCTCACTAGTTAGGAAATAAGTTCAACCTCCACCTAGGAGAGGAGTATTGTTGACCAGACCCCCAAGGAAACAAATATAACAAGCTCCCGAAAAGGGAAGTGGATACATACAATACCTACAACGAATGATAAATAAGTTGTTGAACGAAATCATAGATGGGAAAAGAAGCGTAGGGGAAGGAAACCAAGGCCAGAGGCTCTATAAACCATTTTTTGAAAGAAATCCATTGTTGGCCCTTGACCAAGTTTGAGGATCCTTGGTCATTTTTGACCTACTTTTGGGACTTCGACTGCTTGTCGAAGACAGAGAGAAAATCGAAGCAGATATTGCGGGATCTCGACCCCCTTTTAGGGATTTTTGGGTTTTGGGATTATGTAATGGAAATGGGGATGTTGGCCCATGGGTTTACCCATGTTTAGGCCCTTTTTGTAACGTATAAATAAAAATCTAAGAAATGTAGGAAGTAATTAGTTCGATCTATTTGATCGAAGGAGGGACAAGTATGTGATGCTAAGTGCAAGTGGTAACTATAATTGCTTTGTGCATACTGTGTGAGGCTTGCAAAGCTAAGTGCAAGTGATTATAAGAGACTATGGAAGGATTTGTGTTGTAACTCAAGGAAGGAGGATCTAGCAAGGTGTACAGATCTCCTATCCTATGCGGAGTAAGATCTCAAGGCTCTGTGCATGTAGTTGATTGACCGAAGATAATAAAAGAGAAGAAGAGTTGGTGGATGTAGCCCCAGGGTGGGGCTGAACCACGTATATCCTACGTTATGGTTGCTATGTGATTTATGGTTGTTCTCTTGTCTATATGAATCAATTCTTAGTACACTGATGTATGATTAGAAGGATTTAATATGGTAGTTTAGTGTTGAATAACATGAATAAATGCAAGATATGATCTATGTTTGTATGTTTAGTACTTGGATCTATTGGATCTATATAAATATTGCGTTGATCTATTGTTAGGGTTTAGTTGTGCTGTAAAATAAGGTTGAAGATTAACGAACTTTAACTGCTAAGTGCCATGTTAAATTCTTACAATCACAGATATGTGCCCCAGTTAAGGTTGTAGACACTGGAGTCCTACAACCACCACTGCCTCTACCTTGGGTCAGACTTCATCTGCTTCACAAGTGTTGTCGAAAGGGTCGGTAGTTAGGGTTTTTTTGGTATGGTGTTGTAGTGTTGAACCCTGGGTCTGCCCCTGTGCCAACAAATGGTTCCATTGTCGGGACCTGAAACTGTGATTGTTGGGAACTGAGGTAAAGAAAAAGAGAAAGGTCGTGTGCATAGTATCTGACCTGAAATTGTGATTACTGGGAACTGAAGGAAAGAAAGAAATCTCTGTGCATAGATCTTTTGCCTTAGTGCGAAGTATTCTACTTGACCTGTAAAGCTCTGTGCTAAGAAGAGAAGTCAGATCCAAAGAAAAGTGGTAAGATCTAGAAGATTTGTGCTTTGGTAAAGGTAAGAATATTGCAAAGTTTTAGATCTGGAAGCTTTGTGCTCTGCTGAAAGTAAGATTAGTGGAAATTTTTGTTTCAAGAGTATGGATCTAGGTATGTTTGATAAATGTTATCCTAGTCTGAAAACTAGGGCACATCTAGAATAGAGATGGTTTGATATGAGTAGATCTGATAGAAATAATGAAAGATATGTTATTCCTATGCATAGAAAGAATGTTTGGACTAAAAAATGGATGCAGGATCCTAGAAAGAACTTTTTTAAGGTTGGCTACTATGATCCTAGTGCATAGTATAGGAAAGGTTGGGCATCATTTAAGAAAAAAAAAGGATTAGCCCTTTGTTACAGTTGCAGAAGACCAGGACATCTTGCTAGGGAATGCCCTGGAAGAAGACCTAGTTGTCTTTGTTGTAAAGATATGGACCATGAAGTTTTAGATTTCCCTAGAATGATTGCTAATCTTAACAAAATGAATATGAGACAAGAAAACCTTGAGGAAGATCATGAAACTGAGACCATGGAAGAACCCTAGACAAAATCAGAGATTGTACTACTGCAAATGAAAGATACCCTAAATGATCACAGAGATATCGACTTATCAGAGATATTCAAAGAAAAAGAATGCATAGAAGAAAGAATAGTAGATTTCGACATAGACTGTGTTCTGGAAGAGGAAACAAAAGTAAATATCATGACAGAAAGAACTTGGGAAGTTTTAGGAAATCCTGATACGATTCCTTCATTAGGAGGAATAGGACTATTTTGGGGAAATCTGATAAACCTATGTGGAGGACTCACCCAGGTATATATGAGTGCTCACAGAGCTTTGACAGAGGAAGATTTTGAGGTTTTTAGATTCATTGAGAACAACACTCCATTTACTATGCTATTAGGAAAAACATAGATCAAGAAAGATTAGACCAGAAGAAAAGAAGAGGAGGCTCGAGAACAGAAAAAGAAGGAATTAAAATATTTCATGACTAGGAGGATAGCACACTTGATTGCAGAACAGGAGAACAGATCGAGGCTACTTAGAACCGGAAACTTGGATCATGAAGTTGAAAGAACATAGAAAGATTCCCAAATGAGTAGAGCACCTACCCGAGATAAAGAAGCGGTATTACTCTCTAATCCTATGAAAGAATCCCAACAACACGAAGCTTCTATGCCAAAAGAAAACAAGAATCATAATGGAAAGAGGAATATCGAGATGAATATCACCGGGAAGAAGGCTAGAAAACTCAGTAAGAAGAGAACAAAGATCGAAAAAATTACAGAAGGGCCTAGAGGGAACTTCGCAAAAGGAAGATTTGGAAAATTGGAACTTCTTCGGGATATCAGAACAGCGCCCCATGGCACTTTGCCATGATGAAGTGATATGACCATTGGAAGAATTATAACCATTGGAACCACGTTCCAGAATGGTTAGAACAGTAGTTATGACCAGAAAGCTTTCCATCGAACCATTGGGACCACGTCGCAATGCACAAAACTGCATTGACGGAAAACTTCTTATCCGTTGGAGAGATCTATTACATCCTATCTACTTATCCCATAGGCTGTTGCACCAAGAAAAAAATTGTGAATTATATCAGAGCTAACAAGAGAACCCATTGCTACCATGTTGTGCTTAGTGAGATCAACACCAATTTTATTTCTTTAATCACTCACCCATCCACCCAAGTTTTCCGATCGAGAGCGTGCATGTCGGATGAGCTCAACGTTGTGGAGAAGTTAGTTGAGGAATTTTTAATTGATCTAATGGCTGAGAGAGTGATGTCTACAGGAGTTCAAGCTTCAATCAATGTGAGGAGTGCAAGCCTCTTCGTCGACTGCTCGTGGATCCAGACCATCCCGACTAGCAGCAGAGAAGAGAACCAAGCACAAATATTATCTAGCAAATGTGAAGTTAATCCTGACTATCTTACCCGACTACATCCTACCTCCGGTCAACGCGATGAGTTGTGATAGTGTCCTAAGGGACTTTTATTAAACCATAGTTACTACATACCTCCCGAAGGGGATACGTACAATCAAGACACAACAAGATAAGATCACGTCTTTGAATTTCAATGACTTCAACCTAGGTGACCACAAGAATTACAACATGCTTTATCCTTACAAGTATCAAACTAGGACGAAGGGGAAGAACTCGAAAATAATCCCCCATCCATGGACAATGAACCTCGCGTAGTCCACCCTATTGAATGTAATGAAACTCCCGCATTTTGGAAGGCACCAGGAGCTTAACGCCTGTGTTAATATCCTTCTCTCATGTTACAATGGCGGCTATCTATGGCTAGATATATGCATCATAGTCGATCCAACGTTGATCCATAGGATCACCGGGTTGAGCATGCAAGGATAGACTTCTACCCGAGGAATGCTTCTGACCATGCCCTAGCACAGAGAATTAAGGACACTTACAGCGATGTAGAAAAGGGAACGCAAGGCTAAAAGGTAGCTTCCATCCAGAATGGAGCATTGCATCTGGACTACCATCTAATTGAAGGGAAGCTAGTAAGGAAGAACCGACCTACACAAGTCACAGGATTTGTTGCTAACCTAGCCAGGAAATGTGTAGAAGGACTCCAGATGAACTGAGCGAAGTACTTGGTATACCAATAGGAATTAGACTATCGTGAAGCTCAGGATTAGGGCTATGACTTCCACTTTAGCTAGCTCCTAATCCTCATCGCATTTACTGCTTGCAAAATGCCAGAAGGTGCAACCTTCCTAGACATTGAGCCGTTCAAGCCACTCACTACGAAGTTCACCACGCTTTGGTGCTCGAGCGATATGGGAATATAGTGGCAGTCGAACGCGTTCTTTCATACCTATTATCTCCAACTGAAGAGGGCCATCGAAGTTGTCCCTCGCATGACGTCAAACACCCTGCATCGATTCTTACCCCTCATAAAGTTCCATGCAGATCAACACTTCACTTATATCACCACACACATAGATGAGCACAAAGAAGAGCTTCAATCATACTACAAGCTCACAGAGGAGGACCTTGAGGAGATCACCAAAGACTTATCTCTCAAACTCCTCATCCCTGCAGACCCTACAGAAATGTCAGACCCTGAGCTAATCAATAGCCCTGAGACCACTCATGAAGCAAAGGATATTCCTAGACCCAACAGAAGGAATAAGATCGAGGAGTTCCAAAACTTAAGCAGGGTGTCAAAAGGAACTGCTTTAGTATCACCTGGACGAGGGGGTGTTGACGAAGTAGAAGAGATAAAGAGAGAAGAACACCAGTAGAAGAAGGGTGAAGTAACACCGCCTAGGGACCCCCCGATGAGGCTGATCCCTTGAAGAAAAGGAAGGCTTCTCCCATGAAACCCACTTCCCGAAAGAAATCTAGAGAAACCTTGACTAAGATGCAGACTATGCTCACTATAGATGACTTCGACTTTATCATCGCAATTGTAGCAAATGCCTCGCAGGATATCTTGCAGAAACATAAATCCAAGTAGGAGGATATGTATGATAGAATTGAGGTTGAACTCATAGGGTTACAATACGCCCTTCAACCCAACCGCACAGTATCCACTACACCCCCACCATTAGAAGCACTTGAGTTGGGAAATGACTTTGCGTAACTTTGTAGACTAGCTGATGCGACCAAATCTCACCTTCGTTGTGCACAGGAAGAAATCAAACAGGCCACAGAGGCCCTAAAGAAAGTACAAAAAGTAGTCATAGAGCAACGTCGATTTGCGCAACAAGATAAGGTTTCCCTCCAAACTAATTTTGAAGAAGAGAAAGCACAAATCCTGCAAGAGAAACAGTAGTTGCTCGCAAAACAGGTGGGCGTAAAAGAAGCAGTCAACAGATCACTTCGCTCTGTGACAGGTTTAGAACAAAAGGAGGAAGACTCAGTGGAACATCAAGTAAAGCATCTTGCGGAAGCTATCCAACAACTTCAATAGAGAATCACGGACCTCGAGCTAGAAAAAATACCAAGTACCCTATAGGAGGTGTGAGATCAACGAGAAGCCATTGCCCGGAGCACAGTCGAGAGGATCAAAGCATTCACTTTGGAATGAAAATAGCTAAGTGCTCGTAGCACACAGAGTTATGAGAAAATCACTAAAGATACTGAGCTAAAGGTACTAGAGTCACAGCTCCAGGAGGAAAAGAAGCAAGCAGAAACAGTACAGGCACAGTTGAATCTCCTATCAACAGTTGAAAGGATGAAGTGATTCCAAGAATAGTGTACTACTCAACAGTAGGTCCACACCATTTAGAGCAAAGTCATGGAAGTGACTCAAAGGCTCCAACTAGTCTAGGACGAAGCTTGCCAACTGTTTGAGGAGATTGAAGGTTGAGGTGCAGAGTTGGAACAAGTAGTCGCTACATTTGAATAGAGTTTATAGGGACTTGTCATCGAAGCCGTCATCCAAGAGCTCGTCGAGTAGGATGCCCTGGTGCAGCAACAGGTCGAAGCAGCTCGAGCCAAGATCGAGGCTTTTGAAGCACAACTACCCAGACCAGAGTGACTCGGGACAAGTCACAGGTGAGTGTTGGGGGCCTGTTGTCGCTTGACCAAGTTTGAGGATCCTAGGTCATGTTTGACCTACTTTTGGGACTTCGACAGGTTGTCGAAGATGGAGCACAAGTCAAAGTAGAGATCGCAAGATCTCAGCCCCTTTTTAGGTATTTTTGTGTTTTGGGCTTATGTAACTAGAATGGGGATGTCGGCCCATGGGTTTACCCATGTTTAGACCCATTTTGTAATGTATAAATAGAAAGCTAGGCGATGTAGGAAGTAGTTAGTTTGATCTATGTGATAAAAGGAGGGACAAGTATGTGATGCTAAATTCTAAGTGAAAATGGTAACTATAATTGCTTTGTGCATACTGTGTGAGGCTTGCACAACTAAGTGCAAGTGATTGTAAGAGACTGTGGAAGGATTTGTGTTGTAAATTAGGGAAGGAGGATCTAGCAAGGTGTGCAAATATCCTGTCCTCTTGGGAGTAAGATATCAAGGCTATGTGCATGTAGTTGATTGACCGAAGATAATAAAAGAGAAGAAGAGTTTGTGGACGTAGCCCCAAGGTGGGGGTGAACCACGTATATCCTGCATTATGGTTGTTATGTGTTTTATGGTTGTTCTCTTGTCTATGTGATTGAATGCTTAGTGGACTAATGTATTCTTAGAAGGATTTAATATGGTATATTAGTGTTGAATAACGTGAATAAATGTTAGATCTTATCTATGTTTGTGTGTTTAGTACTTGAATCTATTGGATATTTATAAATACTGTGATGATATGTTGTTAGGGTTTAGCTACGCTGTAAAATAAGGTTGAATATTAACGAACTATAATTTCTAAGTGCTATGTTAAAGTGTTAGAATCACAAATATGTGTCCCAGTTATGATTACAGACACTAGAGTCTTGCAACGACCCCTTCCTCTACGTCGGGTGAGACTTCATCTGCTTCGCAAGTGTTTCCAAAAGGGTCGATATTTAGGTTTTTGTTGGTGCGTTGTTGTAGCATTGAACCCTGGGTCTGCCCCTGTGCCAACATCCACTGTTCAAAGAAATTGAACCTCCCCTAGCCAATTTAAACATCGACCTAGGAAATGTGGAATCCGACTCTTTCTATACCTATCACCAAGAGAAACATTCTGAAATAGACTTCCCACAATGGGTGCATGACATGAATTTGATGGTCAATCGGTTTCTAGACATGGCTTCAATTACTGAACAATCAAGTGGTTCAGTGATGAATATTGTTGATTAGGAAGAAGTTGACATCCTGGAAGAAACAACCATGCTGATGTGGGACCCAGACTTTCCAATGCCTTTCGATGATCTATTTGAGGTTCAAGAACCACCCGCTGAGGTCTTGGATGTGAAAACGCGAAGTAGGGGTCAGTTGGTCTCAAACAACCTTACCATGGCCCACACTTTGAGAGGAAAACAAATGTCCTATCACCCGAAATAATCTTTTGTCTCCCAAAGAAATCCTATAAACATCCATACACGAGAATCACCCAAGCTAGACTACAACATAGTAGAACATTTGAAAAAAATGAAGACTAATATATTGGTTATGGACATGTGTAAAATCCCCCAGAAAAAGGACTTTATGTTACAATCTTTGATAGAATCTCCTATAACAATCCCTAACCAAAGAGAAAATCCATCCCTCATAGATCTAAGAAATAATCCAACTGTAAATGCTTGCTCTGAAGATAAAAAGGGAAATCATTTTATCCCATTGTTTCTATTTATATTTGAAGTCTTCAACAGAAACCTCCATAATTGTTTGGTTGAATCAGGGGCATCTTCTAATGTTATTCCATTATCTATCTGTAGGAAATTAAGCACAGTCCCTCTCAATAGCGATAAACATGTAATACAACTAGATAGAACCAAGGTGAAAGTTATGGGAGAACTAAAGGATGTCATCATCAGAATGGAGACACACCCGAAATTTTTCAAGTGATTGACATCATTGTAGTAGATATCCCATAAGATTACTGATTTCTACTTAGTCGAGATTGGTCCGAGCAGTTGAACGGATAATTTAGTACAGACTGGGCTCACCTTTGGTTTTCATTAAACGGACACACAAATATGATCAGGATCGATAGGGAAAGATATATAAAACATATTGTCACTGACTTAGAAGCCCTCAACGAACCCTCTTCGATAGATTTCCCCGTTCTAGGAAATTATTCCCGTGATTCCAATTTTCGTAATTTCTCACCTCCTTCCTATGATGTCCCTCTTACTCAAAACTCCGAAATGAATTTTCAAGAAAATTTGCCAACGACGGTAGAAGAAATCCTCTTCTGTCAAGAACCTCTGTTAAAAACCACAGAGCAAATAGGAGGAAAGGATGAAAGTTGTAGGCAAAAATAAACTGATGGTTTTCTCTCACAAGTTTGGACCTTGTACTTTGATGGGTCTAAGTCGAAAGAAGGATCAGGAGCGAGGTGTAAATGAAATTTCCTATCCTATAGACTAGAATTTGAATGCACAAACAACACCGTCGAGTATGAATCTCTAGTACAAGGGCTAAAGAAACCCATAGAGTTAAATGTTAAGGAACTAAAGGTTTTCAGATACTCTAAAATCATCATTTGACAAGTAAGGAACACTATACACTGCAACTCCCCCTACTTCAGAAATTATCAACAGGAAGTGCACGGACTAATAGAACATTTTGAAGTTGTTATCACATGAACTTGTCAGAGTCCTCTGGGTTTGTGGTTTCTACCTAAGTCTGTAATTTCTCCATGGTCTCCCTATTTTCTCAGCTTGCATCCAGTCATGCAGGTCACATCCATGAACACAAAGCACATCTTTCTTAAAGAGTTTGTTTCGATATTGAAGCATAAGCAAAAGACCATTTTAATATTTCAGTGGTGAAGATTTTAGGAACCATCCAAATAAGCAGCTCACAGATGTTTAGGAGTGAAAACTTGCATGAAGTATAGCACCATAACAAAAGGCCCGAAGTGAATACGAGTCATTAATCTTAAAGGGGACAGGTGGCAGTTGATCCAAGCCTTCAGGGAAATGAGCTTTGGGAGATTTGAAATGAGAAGTTCTTATGAATCTTGAAGGGATAAAGTCCCGAAGGCTTGAAATGGATCTGAGTTGTTGATTAGCCAGACCCATGTGTCATCAGATCCTCAGCTTTGGAGGTTTTTCTTAGAGGGAAATGTGGTTTGATAATTAAAATTTTCGAAGGCCGATTCACGAAACAAATCTTAGTCGTTGATTCGAAGAGGGAAGATCTAATCCGTCGATCTAAAGTGCCAGAGTTTGGTCGTTGATCAAGAATCCTCATATTAGATCAAAATATCAATGGTCACACACCATTATGGGGTCTAAAGGTGTGCACATTTTAAAATTTCAAGGGCGAGACACAATCGTAGCCATGGTTTTTGGAAAGGGACGCGTGGTGGTTCATTGTGAATTGCAGGGACAAAAGTGGTTTTCTTTCAAACCACCCTTGGTCCCACCCGCAATAACGCAATTGCGTAGGGTCATGTCCCTAGTTCACATTGAATATGGAGTGATGGAGAGGATTTGTGCTAAAGACCAAAAGCATCTGTATTGGTCACAGAAGAAGATTTGCTTGGCCTCAAGACGTCAAGATTGACTCGAAAAATTTATATGGCACCACCTGGAAACATTCATAAATGTCAGGCCATGTCCTGATCCCAATGAAGGTAACCATTTCATATTGGGGGTGGTAGTTGAGACCTCATCTCACCCCATAAATGGAAAGCATTGCAGTGTGCAGCCATGAAGGCACGCTGACCATCAGAAGCTTCCTTATGGGAAATTTTTCCTGTAAATCACATAACTCCGCCTAGCTTGCATCTGACATGAGAAAACCTCCACAATTTGAAAGAGAAGGCATTGACTAAAGGCTTTGAAGGCAGTGGTCCGATCACACTCCTAGTGGTTGCATCATTGTTGGGTATTTATAGACGGTTTTGTTATTTTGTTAAGGTCGAATGGTTGAGTTAGGCTCCCTGTTATTGTAATATTTTTATGAAGAACATTGGTTCTCTGGTTATGTATTTGTTCTTGAGACATCTTGGTTACTCTAAGTCAGCTTTCTTGGCCATATTATTTTCCTCTGATACTGAAAGATTTCATGATTGACTGATTCAGATGGATTGTTGTGACTTTATTATCATGAATGCTTGATTATAGTGTTGTTATAATTTCTTTCAGTTTCTTTTAGATTTGAATTCAAGACGATCTTGCTTTTAAGATTTTCCTCCTTAGGCTATTGGAAGACCTGATGTCCATAGTTTTTCACATATTGTCATTCATGTGTTGTCATTGATGTCAATAGTGATAATAAGCAGCGCAGCAAGGATAAGCTCAGGAGGGTTAGAAAATGCAGAAATAGGCTAAAGAAATTCATTATTATTGTTGATCACGATAGGATAAAAAATGTTCCTATGACAAAATATTAGCAAGGTTTGCGATATACAAAAATCAAAGATTAGAAGAGATGGCGCAATGAAACTCATATCAAATCGAGACCATTGATGCGCAAACTCCATATCAACGACAGGGATGAATTGTAGAGAGTGAAAGCAGAATTAAACTACTCTCCAATTACAATATCGCAATCGGTCTACATCATCAGATCTCTTAGCTCCAAATATCTACGATTGCGGTTGATACAAAAAACGATGAGATTAATCCACATTAAATCGTGACCGTTGGATGCGCAATCGCCAAAATCAATGGCAAAGATGAATTATGGAGATTGAAAGGAGAATTAAATATCATGCTTGTTCCAATCTCGCAATTATTTAGGAACGTCTAATATTATAGCCTCAAAGATCGATGACTTTGGTTGACTCTCCAACAACGCACAACTTCATATTGCGGAATTTGGGTGTCGAGTTAAATCACTCGCAAGTTGTGGTTCTGCAATCATAGTCGAGCGTTGATTTGTTGCAGTGTTTTCATAGTCATTGGATCATTCTAAGTGGAAGGACAGGATAAGCTAGAAAAGATGCATCATAGACAGATCGAGTCGTTGATCTAGGATAAAGATCAAATGAACATCTTTTCACTTCGGGTCTAAAGATGTGAGGAGGTTATGTTGCAGAAACTTTGAGATTTGGAATACCCGAAGCCTGAAAATTTGAAATGAATAAGGACCATTGGATTTTGAGGACATACGATGACTGTTGGATCAGGTTTCTTGGTCAGTAGACCATGTCAGCAAGGACACTCATCAAACCATATCAGCAAGGACGATTGGTAGACCACGTCAGTAAGGATATGTGGCAGACCACGTCAGCAAAGGGCATATGGGAGACCACGTCAGCAAGGATACAAGTCATATGATCTGAAAGATCACTTCGAGAGAACTCTCGACCATCAATCTGATGTCAGGTATATTCTTGATCGTCAATCTACTACAGTGGAAGAATAGTGTAATTGGAAACATTAACTGACAACAAGTGGTCTCCACCGTTTTATGACTGACTCAACAGGTGATCACTCCGGAGGAAAGAAGGGGTTGAGATTTGAAATCTCTAATGTCCGAAAACCAAGAGTAAAAGGTGGCCATCCATTTCAATGCTTGATTAAGTCCTATCCGTCAGATTTAGATGAAAGGATGAGTGTAAGGATCAAAGTTGACCATTGATTTGGTTCCGTGAAATAAACTGTCTGATATGATTCGAAGGTTTGAGCATTTGAAATCTTGAAGTTCCAAAGGGATAAGTCCCATCAGCCATCCATCTCGTCATAATATTAAATCGTGATTGTTTATTTGATAAAGTGCTCAAGCACTCATTTGTCTTAGCATCTGGTTACCACCACTGGTCATATGGAATAAGAGATATAGAGGCAAAAGATAATAAGTTGTTAAAGTTGATAATCCTATGGTTCTACGCTTGTGATCACATAGAAATGGTTTGAAGGAAGCGCCTATGCAGAACTCTGATACATTGATAATAGTAGAGATTCAGATCAAATTAAAAGGATGAAATTGATCCATCACTGTGATCAATTTATGAAAATCCTTCATGGTAAAATAAATAAACACTAATTAAGATTAATTAATTGAAGAGGTGCGATGGTCAAAATAA
>JASDQU010260345.1:0-15683 GCA_032191745.1 Picea mariana
TGATAAGAATGTTTCAGTTTGGACCATGTATTTTGATGGGGCCAGTACCAAAGATTTAGCAGGTGCAGGGGTAGTTTTGATTTCTCCTTCAAAGGAGACTATACATTTGTCTTTTAAGCTCGATTTCAAAACTACTAACAACATAGCAGAGTATGAGGCCTTGTTGTTGGGATTAAATTCAGCTAAGGAGAAGGGGATAAAAGGTTTAAAGGTGTTCGAAGATGCGGATCTCATCATACAACAAGTAAACAATACCTTCCAAGAAAAGCATGTCAGATTGAAAGCCTACAGGGATGAGGTATGGAAAGTAAGAGATTCTTTTTCCATTTTTGAGATTTCTTATATACCCAAGGATATGAATCATCTTGTCGATTCCCTTGCTATTTCAGCCAGCATGTTTATTCCTCCCATGCCCCCCAGGCTCAGTTATGAAATCCAAGTCAAATATAGACCATCTTTGCCCGACAATATTAAATACCGGAAATTTTTTGAGGATGATGATGAACTTAACAGATTTCTTCAAGTGGTAGATGAATTTTCTGATATGCATGTTGACCAGCAGAATCTAAATGTAGAGGAATCCTAGAATCCTAAGCTAAAACAAAAATTGGGTCAGCATGATATTGTTCAGCTACCTAACAATTATATACCTCGAGGTTTGGTACCTCTTGAAAAGCTTTTCGATCACAATGATGTTCCCTACAAGCCAGACAAAAAGGAGAAAGATCATGTTGTTCATGAGAACAACATAGGGGGCGAAAGCCAACCTAAATTCATAAATCTGTCCTTTGAATTGACTATTGATCAGAAGTCTGAATATTGCAACGTTTTGAAAGAATTTTTTGATGTTTTTTCTTGGAAATATAGTGATCTGAAGACTTATGACCCTGATATTATTCAACACAAGATCCCTCTTGAGAAAGACACCATCCCTTTCAAACAAAATCTTAGACCTATCAGTCCTCTTCTTTTGCCTGTGATTGAAAGAGAAACCAAAAAGCTTCTCGATGATAAGATCATAATCCCTTTGAGATACTCCAAATGGATTGCAAATCTAGTAATAGTGAGAAAGAAAAATGGTGAGGTCAAGTTATGTGTGGACTTTAGAAACCTAAACAGATGCTCTAAGAAAGACAACTATCCCCTACCTAAAATGGAACATTTGCTGCAAAGGATTTCAGGGGCTACTTTCATGTCTTTCCTAGATGGTTTTTTTGGCTATAACCAGATTTCTGTCCATCCTGATGAGCAAGAGAAGACTGCATTTACTACTCCTTGGGGTACCTTTATGTACACCAAGATGCCATTCGGATTAATGAATGTCGGGGCCACGTTTCAAAGGGCCATGGACATAGCTTTTGTGGGTGAGAAGGATGAGTTTTTCCTCATATATCTTGATGACATCACAGTTTATTCCAGTAGTCATGAGGAGCATCTAAAGCATTTAAAAAGAGTGTTCTTGAAATGCAGGCAGTTCAGAATCTCATTGAATCCCAAAAAGTCCCAGTTTTCTCTCAGGAAAGGTAAGCTCTTAGGCCACATTGTCTCAGCAGAAGGTGTAAAGATTGATCCAGCTTGAGTGGAAGCAATTCATAGGTTGTCCTTGCCAAGTTCAAAAAAGGATATTCAGACGCTTCTCGGTAAGATCAATTTTGTTAGAAGATTTGTGCCAAATTTTGTCGAGTTAGTAAAACACATAACATGTATGCTGAAAAAGGGGTCTGAGATAAAATGGACAAACAATGCAAGGAATTCATTTCAAGATATCAAACAGGCTATCATGGAATCCCCGACTCTGGTCAGTTCGGATTACAGTAAGATTTTCTACATTTTTTCCTTTGCTTCTTACGACACAGTGGCAGCAATCCTGCTACAGAAAGATGATAACAATTTGGATCACCCAGTTGCTTTCTTCAGCAAAAAACTCAGAGATGTTGAACTAAGGTATGATCCTATTGAAAAACAAGCCTATGCTCTCATAAAATCTTTAAAAGCCTTCAGAATTTATATCCTCCACTCAAAATTCATTGCATATGTTCTTTCACCCTCCGTGAAAGATGTTTTGATTCAGCCTGATATTGATGGAAAGAGAGCTAAATGGATTGCAAAGTTGATTGAGTTCAACATTGAAGTAAAGCCCACAAAATTGGTAAAAGGCCAGGGCCTTGCTAAGCTTTTAATGGAGGAAAATCATGAGTTGCTGGACATAAATTTCATAGGATAAAATTTAGTGAATTTGCAAACGGAGCTGGCAACAGATGGACAGCATAGCGATCAACAAGTGGTAGAGCACTTGTCTTCTTGTGAATGGTACTCAAGTATTATACATTTTTTGCAAAAGCTAGAAGTTCCTCCTGAACTTAGTATGACTCAAGCCCGATCCCTTAAGCTCAGAGCCATCAAATTCTGCATTTACAATAATCTGTTGTATTGGAAAGACCCACTAGTTTGTTTCTCAGATGTTTAGACAAAGAAGAGTCAGTGGAAGTTACACATCAGTTTCATTCAAGTGTTTGTGGAGGTCATCATTACTGGAACACCACTATTCATAAAATTCTAAGGGATGGATACTATTGGCCTTTACTTTTCTCAGATGTGTGTGCCTTCGTCAAATCTTGTGACAAATGTCAAAGATTTACGGGAAAACAACAGCTAAAATCTTTTCCCCTGAGACCTATAGTGGTGAATGGCCCTTTTTAGCAGTGGGGTTTAGATTTTATAGGTTAGATAAATCCTTCATCTAGTGGTCAACATAAGTGGATCTTAGTAGCCACAGATTATTTTACAAAATTGATAGAGGTAATTCCCACCCGGAATGCCACTCACCAAGTTGTCATGAAGTTTCTTTATGAAAATATCTTGAGCAGATTCGACTATCCCAAAAGGATGGTAACAGATAATGCAATAGCATTCAAAGCAGAGGCATTGGTAGACATGTGTGAATCAATGGGCATCTAGTTGGTACATTCGACCCCCTACTACCCTCAAGGTAATGGCCTTGCTGAATCATCCAATAAGAGCTTAATCAAAATCATTAGAAAACTATTAGAGGAAAATAAAAAGAATTGGGATTCTAAACTGAAATTTTCTCTGTGGGCAGACAGATTAACTATCAAAAAGTCCATAGGAACCTCTCCATTCAAATTGGTCTATGGGACTGATGCCATTTTTCCTGTTTAGTTAATTTTACCAGTGGCTATATTCTTTCAGGAAGAACAAACTAAGTCAAATGATATGGTAAGAAGAATGCTTGATTTGGTGGAACTGTAGCAGGCATGCAAGCAGTTAGTGGACAGATCAGAGGCTCATCAAAAGAAGATCAAAGATACTTTTGACAGAAAGGCAAAGGTGGATAATTTTCAGGTTGGTGACTGGGTTCTAAAATGGGATGCTCTTAGACAGGATAAAGGCAATCATAACAAGTTCGATTCTTTGTGGACCGGTCCTTTCATGATAACCCAAGTACAGAATAACAACACATTCATTCTGCAGAATATGGGAGGTGAAGAAATGTTCGGTGGCCAGGTAAACAAGCGATTTTTGAAACTCTATTTTGTCTAAGGCTGTGAATCCTGCACACTGTAATTTTATTTTTAGTCTTTATTTTTACAGAATAACTCCATGCCCAATGGAAACACTAGCAGATAGTTTTTAGTTTTCTTTTCAGGAAAGGCATTGGTTCTGTGGTTCTTGAAACCTCACAAGGAGGAGTTCATCCCCAATAGGAGCCAGTGTTATCTCCTCAAATAAATTGGTGGAAATTTTGCTTTTGAGGTGATAGGTTGTGGTCCAAAATTTATTCCTAAATTTGTGTAGGTAGGTTAGAGAGTCTATTTTCTGTAAATAATCTCAGAAAGAATTTTTTATTTGGTTTGGTCAAGCAAAAGTCAGAATCTCAGGTTTTAGTGGTTTAGGTGAGCCTGAAACGTGCTCATTAACCACCGAAAGCCTTTTTTCCCAGTAGTTAAGAGGGAAAATCAAAAGTGCGGTTAACTACCGAAAACCTTTCAACAGGAAAATTGAAAGCCCATGCTTTCGCACGAGCCAGGTGTCAATTAGCGAAATGATGGAAACATAACCGTCAAAAGCTCATGAAAGTGGTAAGGTATGCACGTTCTAATTATATCTATCCAAAAAATTGAGATCCTGTTGTCCTTTCAACAGCTTTTGTCTTTTCAAAATTAAGACACGGCGATGATACAAAAATTCATGCATGTTGTCACGTAGCCTCTCACCATTTCCATTCATGAGTACACAATCCATCATGACCCTGTTAAATATCTCATTTAATCTTCATTCATTATCAATTTGAATTCCAGAGTTATTGAGATAATCGTGAGTCTGTGATTTCATCAAACAAACGCATTTCCAGAGATCATAATCTTGTTTCCCATGGTGATCATCGAGCGCAGTTAGAGTCCAGCAAATCTCTCTCAAGTCAATTAAGCCAGGTCGATTCATCAGGAAAGTTCAAAACCCATCTTGTTTCAATTTAAATGAATATCCCACCGAAACTCGAAATTTTCGGCATGCTTTCAGTCAGTTTGTTGCCTAAACTCGGTTAGTGTTTGAGCTTGGTGATCCGAACTCTGTGTCACCCTGTCCTGTTTTCTCTTCTATGAGTTATACTCTCTGTCATCCTAAATCCTAGAGTCTTTGTCTCCCTGGCACTCAGTTTTCCTTAATCACAGGTACAATCAACATTTACTAATGCTGAAAGCAGGGCCAGTTCTGAGGGCTGCAGTGGATGGAGTTTGGTACCTTGAGGTGCACCCTGAGGTGGCCGAGTTCTTCAAGCAGACTGGAGTGTATACCTATTGTGAAAAACTAGCAGATTTTCATCAACGGGTGTCCGAGACTTTTTCCATCTCGTATGATGGAAGAACAACAACAGTGGGAAAGGAACATTTCGTGGTTGATGAGGCAGCCATAGCTGAGTTCACAGGTCTTCCTAGAACAGGTGATTGTTGGTTCAAATCAATGGTACCTTCAAACATTGAGTTTAGGTCCTACCTACAACCTCTGCATAAAGATATTACATGGAAAAAAGAAATACCAATGTCTTATCTGGAACCTAAATCGAAATCTTTATTGAAGGCTATATTTGTATATATCACCTGTGAAGGTAGATACAACAGAAGCATGTTCTACCACTTCAAGCTTTTAAATCATTTCACAGGGAGATCTCCCATCAATTTACCATTTTACTTGCGCAAAGCCCTCACGAAAATGTCTAAACAGGTCAAGGCCAAGCCCACTAAGGTGGCAAGCAGATTGTCTCATCAAGGACTCATTACTCTTATTGTCAAAGAGTCATTGAAGAAAAGGCAGGTAGATTGGAACTATTTCCCCTTCTGGAATGAATTCCAGACTGATTGGCAACAGTAGGAGAAGGGTAAAAAGGCTGCCACTAAGAAGACTATGATTCCTAAAAGAAGTCATATAAAATGGAAGGGTATCTCACCACCAAGAGATCCGATAGAAACATCCTTTGTTAAAAAGAAAAGAATCAAAATAAAGCTACAGTTTGAGGGTGAGCAGTCCATGGTCCCTGCTATAGGAAGTAACCCTTTAAACCTACCCTATAGTGATTCAAAACCAGAACAAGAGTTAGAAGAGACACAGGGTAATATGCAGGCTGGACAAGTTGCAGACAATTGTTCCAATTTACCTTCACCAACTCCTCCAGAGGCACACAGTCCACCAGTGGCAAAAGCCTCTTCAAGTAAGCCTAAAACATCTAGGGCATGGAAAATCAATAAACTCCTGCAACAAGTCTATGAAATGGAAGTCTTGGAAAGAGTTATTAAAAAAGCTAATACAGAATTGACTGAAAGAAATGCAGAGCTTTTCAAAATAAACCAAACCCTCAAAGAGAAGCATGACAAGATCAAAGACAAGAATAGGGTATTGATCAGGGAGAACATGAAGCTGTATAGACAGCTTAGAATTCTGAGGTTGAAATTAAAAGAGTCTCAATCACTAGCACAGGAGAAAACTGGTTTGAATACTCTAGCTAACTTAGCTACAACCATGGTAGACACACCAGATCCTTCCACAGAGCCAGTTGAAGTTCGCAGATCTGCACGAATGAGGGTTGCATCGTCCAAAAGACCTTGAACATCAAGCAAGGAATCAAGGTAATCATTTTTGCAAATTTTGAAGTTTTCTCAAAGCTAAAGTTTCAGTGGTTTAGGCGAACAGGATGACTGTTCATTAACCACCAAAAATAGAGCTTTCAGTAGATAATCCACTCAGGAGCCTTCTAGGTTAACCACCGAAATCCTGTCACCACCAGAATGATCAAGTTTTTGCATAGATTGAATTTTTTTGATTGGAATGGTTTGAAACCTCTTCGAATGGACATTTGATGAATTGCCAAGACAGATCCAATAGCTTATTTTGATGGATAATGGAAAGAAGAGGTGTTTCAAATGTTTTTGGTACCTTTGACAAAGGCAGAAAATCATGATGCTTACTCACATCAACAGATTCGAATTTGTATCTCTTTGAAGAGTCATCACTCAGACTTGGAAGGCTATCCTGCACTGCACCATTACTCTACAAGAGATGAAGACCATGAAATCTGGGATTGACCTCATTTTTGGGTATCATTCCATATCTTTTGCAAACTAAATTTTGATTTTCTATCTTTAGCATATTTGATCCATGCTTTTAGGATCTCAAAACTGCATTGTAAAGCTATAAAGATAAAGGTAGAATATGAACTAAAGGTTCAACTTTGGAGACTTTTTCATATTATGTACTCAAACTTCTCATTTTCATATTAAGTAATACAAGCTTCTTTTGCCATAACTTGTTCAGATTTCTTCTTCTTATCTATTCTATACTTGCACCTGGATATTATATTCATGTTGTTATGCTTGTTTATGCCCAATAACTGTCATCTTATCATTGCATTCATAAGTTAAACTTTGCAAGTATTTCTGTGATTATTGTAATTGGCCATTCATATATGCTTTATATGTGATTCTGCTTATATAATAATTGTTTCTCCATACATCTCTTTGTTTGCAAACTCTCTGAACATTTGTGGTTGAAATCCTTGTCCATCTAAATTTGTTCATGCATGTTTTGAGCGAGAAATGATTTAGTCCTCCGACTTGATCCAAACCCACACTTATTATTGAGAAAACAGTTACCAAAAGATTAAGTTACCAGGCATCTCTGACTTACATCCTAGGAGAGTTTCCTGGAGTGCTAACACAAGGTACAAGCTTATTTGAAGGATATATAGATGCATATACTTTAGATAAATAGTTAAATATATTAGAGGGTTATTGCTCAGTTAAAAAAAAATTGGCATCGAAAAGATAACCTTTTCTCTCCTTAAATCATTTCCCCATGTTAGGGATTGGTGAGAACATTATTGGGAGAGACAAAGCATATATGAGTCGACAACATTCAATAAATAACCCACTTGGGTGGCCTTTGTTGATTCCCTCAAGGAGGAATTATAACATGTTGGGAACTATGATGGATTTATCGGACATAGGTACATCTAAACATAGATGGATTTATTGGACATATCCTCAGTATGAATTGATTATCGATATGTTATATGAGGCTCAAACTCACAAAACAAGTGATAGAGTAAGGAGATACAACCTCAAGACAAGCAATCCAATACATATTAAAAGAAGGGTAATGGGAAGTTGAATAATGGCACTGAAAAGTGGTTTGAGTTCCACAAAATCCCCTGGCACAACACTGGTGAATTCCTCTCAAAAAAATCATTGTTTTTTTAGCTTAAAGAAAAATACTTGAACCTTGGCTTAGACTGTAATTTGGATCAGGATAAGGGAAATCATATCATTGACGGAGGACCCAGTGTTACCATCACAGCTGCAAAGATCCAACCAAAAGAGTCAAAGGATCCTGAGGAGGGGGAGAGATTCTTCCATTCAAAGAATATATGGGTGAAGGGGACCCCAATACATTTCATTATTGACAACAAGAGCCAAAAGAACTTGATCTCAACCAAGGTCATCAAGAGATTGCAGTTGTCAAAAATTCCACACCCCCAACCATACACCATCGATTGGTTGAGCTCAGGACAAGACATACATTTCAATTAGTAGTGTTTCTTGTCCTACGACATCAAGCCCTTAAAAGATGAGGTATTGTGTGATTTTTCCTCTCTCAAAGTTTGTGATGTGATTTAAGGAAAACCTTATATATGGAAGTGTCATGTTGGCTATGGGTCCTGGAGTTATAATGTCATTGTTACTTTGGGAGTTCACCCCTATAGTGTACGAGAGGAATTTCTGACTACTGAAATTTCATTGATCTCAAAAAAATAGTGCCGAAAGGTAATCTCTCAGACTAAAAAGTTTTTCCTCTTCGTGGTTTAGTTAGAAGGTGAATGAAAGGTCACTATGACCACCACAACTTTAGCATAGGGTTTGTCTACACAATAGAAGTAGGTGGACAAGGTTGTAGAGAATATAGAGATATCTTTGCTTCACCTATAAGGGTTCCTCTACACTATTAGGTCAAACATTCCATTGAATTGGTACCTAGTTCTCCCTTACCCGATGGTCTAATATATAAGAACTCCCTTCTGGAGAATGAGGAAATAAAGCATCAAATTCATGAGTTCATCTGAAAGGGACACATTCGAATGAGCTCCTCACCTTGTGGGAGACCAATTGTGTTGGTGATAAAGAAGGATGGGATATGGAAAATTTGTATTGATTATAGATCCCCGAACAAAATCACTATCAAGAATCGATACCCAATCCCCTAGATTGAAAATATTCGTGATTAGCTTAAGGGTGTCAAGTTATTTAGTAATATTGATATGAAGTTAGGGTACACAAAGTTATGATAGAACAAAGCAATGTATGGAAGATAGCCTTTGAATATAAAGAAGGAATTTTTGAGTGGTTGTTCATGCCTTTTGTCATAACTATTTCTCCAACAACATTCATGAGGATTATGGAAGGTATCTTGCAGCTAGTCACAAAATATTTTTTGGTCCTATATTTGGATGACATTCTCATATTTAGAAATACTTGGGAAAAACATTTGCAGCACATCTAACAAGTCTTGAGCACCCTTTGGAAACACAATTTATATGCCAATATGGAGAAATGCTCATTCGACATGAAAAGAATTCAATACTTGAGATACATCATGGATGAACATGGGGTGCATGTGGACCCAACCAAGATCCAAGCCATTTGTGATTGGCCAACTCCAATAATTTTGACAGAGCTCTATAGCTTCTTCGACCTCACCAACTTCTACTATAGGTTTTTGTTGGGATTATCTCATATCACTTGTCTCTTAATTCAAGTATGAATGCCTCTTACTATGATATTGGTGAAATCCTTACTCAGTACAAACATCCAATGGTCGATCATAGTGAAACACTATCTGATGGTGTTTGCATATATCCCACCGTTGACAATAAGATGTACTCCATTCTGTAGGCATGCCAACAATGGAAGAATTATATTATTGGAAAGGAAACAATGATCCACAGTATTCACAAGCCTTTGCAATTCATGTAAACACAAGGAAAGTTTGTTATAGCAAGATTTGCCTCACCATATGCAAACTTGCTCAGAGGGCCTTTTTCCATTTCCCTATGTAGACTTGAAGTCCCTTTTTGCAGTTCCTAGAGCTAAAAATTGTATTTTTCCACATATACGCACCCTAACAACTATACATCATTCGTAGTTTGCACCATTATAGCCTATATACATCGGGTTTTGTGCTTAAAATTAAAAAATGGTGTCGAGTTTCCATGTCACATCACAAGATCCATGATACTTGACTTTCCATATATTGGAAACGTTCCGACTCGACCCTTTAGTTCCATCTGAAGGATACAAATGGACCATATCCAAGATGTGGAAAAGAGGAGACGAATTCAAATTTGAGAGAAAAGTTACTCTGGAGAGATTATTCACTTCATATTGAGTCTGCATCCCTTTATCCTTTTAATTCTGAGCACATTGTTCATCCCCCAATCTCTTCCCTATTTGATGGAGAACCTCATTGTATCTCTTATATGAGCTTGCCTTTGGTGGAGGATTGAAGTGGTGGAGGCCCAAATGGAAGGGACTTAGTTTCTCGGTTTCAAATGTGCCGACATGGAATTTTGTCATTCATAAAATTTTGTTCATTACATTTTAATAGAAATACTCTTTTCTTGTCCAATTAATGTCTTGCAAATATTTGAATTGTTATTCCATGAGCATATTTTTTATGAATATTGATGGATTATGCTATTGAATGTGCTAAATTTATATATTATCACCATATGCTTGTACCTCGTGTTGAATGATCAAAGATGCCTTAATGCTCTCCTTTTAGCAAGTCTCATTCCATCGACTCCAACCCATCTATTCTGGAAATGAGACCTAGATTCCTATGAGTACCTACAGGCTTGCATTCATCAGTGGTAGGCTCTCTCGCCATTGACAGTTGGAAATACATCAATTTCTCATGATCGATGGATTGTTCAAGTGTTCAACCTCAACACCTTTATTCGCACTTGTAAGAATGCACTTGGTGCCTTGATACCTACTTTAATTATCGGTAGGTTGTCTCGCATTTGGTAACGGTATACCTTAATGACTGGTAATCAAACGAAGTCTCATTGTGTTTGACCTCAACTCCTTTATTCACATAATGTATACTTACACCTTCGACTGATCATGTAGAATACTTGAAGACATCAGTTCATAGTCACAGCTTTCTTGAGATGTTACTATCTTTCATTGGACTAGTACCTATATGACTTCGGTGATCATGAGAGATCATATTGTACTCCATTGTATATAGATATCTTCATATTGATTTTGAGATTGGTTTTCACTGGGCCTTGTCCATGACTATGACAACCTATGGCATGTATCTACTTTTGTATTGCCTATTCATGGCCATGATCATCTATTTGGTATAATTTCACATGGATCTGCAGCGTAATTCAAATTGGCATCCATGTGCACAAAGTCAGTATGGATTGTAATATTCTTATGAGCAACTAGTTCGTCCAGTTGGGTCTCCATTACTCCACTTCTTGGAATTATAATATATTTTGGCCATCGCAGATACTCCTCTAACCTCAAACATTAGGGGGCATTTGTTATAGCAAGATTTGCCTCACCATATGCAAACTTGCTCAGAGGGCCTATTTCCATTTCCCTATTTAGACTTGAAGTCCCTTTTTGCATTTCCCAAAGATAAAAATTGTATTTTTCCACATATACGCGCCCTAACAGCTATATGGCATGCATATACATAGGTTGCACCATTACATCCCACATACATTGGGTTTTGTGCTCAAAATTAAAGAATGGTGTCATGTTTCCATGTCACATAACGAGATCCATGATCCTTGACCTTCCATTTACTGGAAACGTTCTGACTCGGCCCTTAAGTTCCATCTGAAGGCTATAAATGGGACATATCCAAGTTGTGGAAAAGAGGAGAAGAATTCAAATTTGAGAGAAAAGTTACTTGGTGAAATTATTCACTTCATATTGAGTCTACATTCCTTTGTCCTTTTAAGTATGAACACATTATTCATCCCCCAAGATCTTCCCTATTTGATGGAGAAAATCATTGTATCTCTTATATGAGATTGCCTTTGGTGGAGGATTGAAGTGGTAGAGGCCCAGCTGGAAGGGACTTAGTTTCTCGGTTCCGAACGTGCCGACACGGAATTATGTTATTCATACACTTCTGTTGATTACATTTTAATAGAAATACTCTTTTCTCGTCCAATTAATGTCTTGAAAATATTTGAATTGTTATTCCATGGGCGTATTTGTTATGAATATTGATGCATTACGCTATTGAATGTGCTAACTTTGTATATTATCACTGTTAGCACCAATTCTTGCAAGTGGGGTGTTTTTTCCCGATTTCAGACCCTTGATGTAGAACGAAAATAAATGGGGTGTGAAAACCCATCAAATGCATTCTAGTCTAAGGCCGTAGCCTAAGCGCCGAGTGCAGCCCATAGGAGAAGTCCATTTCAGGCTTGAAATCAAGCGAGTGAGCAGTCTGATTTTAACGGCAAGGATCAATTAGCGAAGTAGATCAATGGTCGGCGGGGAATCATAGTTAACAAAGTCACACCACGATTAGCGCGATGGATAGCGCTTATATTACATTCATCAAATGATCAGGACCGTCCGTCCAAAGGGACACGTGGTGCACGATTAGGCTCCTCGCCTTTTCGCCCATCATGAATTTGAAGCACAAGGAGCATCCTCTTCCTAGCCGCGAGGCACGAAATGTTGAAGGCGTCGAGGACCCAGGCCCACAGTATTGCCGAGAGGATCGAGACCGCTCATCAGAAAGACACACAGTGCAAGATCTGAGCCACGGATGGGGCCTTTTGCGATTTTCATAGTGAAACTGCCGATGTCATCTCAGCCATCCGATCCAAAGGATGCGTGGCGCAAGATCTAGTCACGACGGCATTTCGGCATTCGGGATTTCAAAGGTTAAGGGCTCCTCGTCACTTCGCATCTCGAAACCCCGAACCCCAAAGTGCCGAAAGCACCCAGAGTCACATGTTCGATCACCCCTTTTTATAAACAAATCATGACATAAACTGATGGGCGTCGGGCTTTGCTCCTACTGTAATCTAGGAGTGGCTTCTGACGCTAACATTTCTGGCACCGCTGCCGGGGACGAAGTTGAAAATTTTCCCCGAGATTGAACGACATTGAGCCTCTGATTCTGAAGGTGCATCAGGTATCAGATCCTTTGAATATTTCTACTGTGCACCTGGCGACTCCATTGTAACGACTCCACTATGGAGAACCTGCCATGTCAATTGTGGCTTTCAGAGGCACGCACATGCGGTCTCATCCACAACTGCCTCTAGCTACACCTGAAACTGATCCGGAGGTGGTTCTCAGGAAAGGAAAGGCCTCTGAAGGAGAAGATTCTGCTGTCGAACCAGGTAATCCACTATATCCTTCTGTAGGAACTCCATTTTCTCCTCCTCAGTTTCTTAACAGACCTTTTTCTGAAGTTTCCCGTTTCCTGAATTTCGGGAGTGTTCCTGTTGGGTTTTCCCCCCCTGGTCTGAGATTGGAGGGAGAAATCCTTTTCACTCCCCTCTCCCTTGAAGTTGTACCTTGGCGTAGACCCAGGACCAAAGAAGATTTCCCCACTCCTAGATTTACCGCTCCTCCTCTCGTTAGTGTTGTCACTTCTGCACAGAGAGAAGCATCTATCGGCTTAAGCCCACTAGCCTTCTCCCTAAATCCCCTATTGTTTCCAACTCCTATTAGAAGTTCATCCCCAGTTTCCCCATTTCAAGCTCCTTCTCCCCCGAGTTCCCCTCCACCTCATATTCCCATGGCAGGAGAAAATCCCCCCATGACTAGAATGGAGGCTATAATAGCTTCTAGGTATTCTCCCCTTGTATTACCTCAGCCTCTCAATGCCCTTCCAGCAGATGGTTACCTCAAGCAGCTGCCCAAGTTTACAGGCGAGGGGGACATAACTGCAGAAGAACACCTAGAAGCCTTTTACAGTTTTACAGATGATAATGTTATCATGCATGCAGACGTATGGATGAGGATTTTTTAAGGCGAGGCTAGAAATNACAGGCGAGGGGGACATAACTGCAGAAGAACACCTAGAAGCCTTTTACAGTTTTACAGATGATAATGTTATCATGCATGCAGACGTATGGATGAGGATTTTTTAAGGCGAGGCTAGAAAATGGTTTAAGGCCCTACCTCCTGGATCTATTGATGGGATTGAGGCTTTGGATAATGCCTTTTTGAGACAGTGGGGAGATAAAAAAGACTTCATGTATTACATGACAGAGTTTGGGTCTTTGAAGAGAAAAGAAGGGGAGTCTGTCTCTGACCTCTCCAAGAGATTCAATAAAATGTACAATAAGAACCCCGCCGAGATAAATCCCTCCGAAGCCTCTACGAAGATCACTTATGCCAGTGCTTTTGATCCTGATTTCTGCCTCCTGCTCAGGGAAAAGAGAGACACTACTCTGGCTCACATGCAAGACGCATCCGTGGAAGTAGAGTCTAACATATTGGCTGTTGACCGACTTAGAAATATGGATAACAGAGACGTACCCAGGAAAAGAGCAGAGGCCTCCCCATCCCATTCCTCTCCCCTTCCCCTTCAGATGGACGAGGTAACTAAAGTGATGAAATACCTTTCGGCTAGGATCGAGAGATGGGATATAGAAGGGAAGCCCACATTCAGAAACCCCTAGAATACTGATAATAGAGGTTTCAGGAGGCCTGGTAATAATATGCCATAGACCTTACAGAAGGAACAAAGAAGCAGAGATAGGGATGATTAGAGGATTCAGACCCCTCTCCAAAATAGCCTAGTTTCTCATGACGAAGGGGAGGAGGTGGATGAACTCGACCCTGAGATCCACTGCATTGAGGATACTTCCCCTTTCCCTCATCTGACACAATCTGTATATGAAGAATCCCTTATCAACACTCAAATCAACGAGTTGAGTAAAGGGGAAAGGGCCAGCAACACTCCTAACAGATACAATCTCAGGTCAAAAAGGAAAGAAGGGAATTTTGATAGCCAGGATCAGCCCCTCATAGCAGAAAGGCCTACTAAAGCTGCAACAACCACTACTAAAAAGAAGAAAACTCAGAACGTTTTGCCCGCAGCCAAGGAACCTGTCTCATAGGTAAGGGAAGCTCCTAAGTCTCTCTCCTCCTTTAGTTTTGAGCATGAGATTCAGAANATAAAAATTAATGTTTTCGTTTAAATCAAGATTTATATGCTCATCTCTCCTTCATTCAAATTTGATAGCCTTCCACGGAATCAATAAATCTCCAAGATGAAAAGCCAACAGTTGTCCTAGGGCCCATGGTAGAAGATAGAGATGATTCATCCCCTCCTTTCTACACATCCCTAAACATACATGATAAGGTGCTACATAACTACCTCATGGATTCAGGGGCTTCCCATAACCTTATGCCCAAAATAGTAATGGAAGAATTGGGACTGGAGGTGACAAAAACTTATCATGATTTGTACTCTTTCGATTCAAGGAGAGTGCAGTGTCTGGGAGTCATCAAAGACCTGGTGGTTTCCTTGTTTCAGCTTCCCATGAAGAGTGTGGTCATGGATATTGTGGTAGCTAATTTCCCCCCCAAGTTTGGCATGCTGTTGTCAAGATCTTGGATTAAAAATCTTGGAGGAACATTACAGATGGATCTCACGTATGCCACCATTCCAGTCTTCGGAGGGGAACAAAGGAGGTTATATAGGGAAGCTCAGCTGGCTTACATCGTTAGTGACAAAGCAAACCCCACCAATCATCCCATCTTTGCACTTGACACTGATTTGGGGTCTAGTTTATTGCTCCTCACTGATGCTCTTGAAGACCCTTCCAAAGTCAAAAAGCAACCCAGTCTTAATTATCCAATTCCCCCTCCAACCATCTATGTTTGGAAGATGTTTTTCAATGGAGCTTCTTCTAGCGAAGGCGCTGGTGCTGGAGTGGTTTTCATGTCACCTTCTCAAGAGACCATGTTTCTATCATACAAGCTGGAATTTGAAACCACCAACAATGTGGCAGAGTATGAAGCTCTTGTTCTGGGTATGAGGGATGCAAAAGAAATGGGAATCAAAGAGATAGTAGTATTTGGAGATGTTGAGTTGATTATCCAACAAGTCAG
>JASDQU010260348.1:0-15682 GCA_032191745.1 Picea mariana
CTCAATTCAGTCATATTTGTACAAAATACATATCCGAGTGGTATTCATATTTAGGCTGTATTTGTACAGTACTGAATATAGGATATATGTGTATTTTGGGACATTATAAGGTTGTACTTTAGAACTTCACCCTAAGTTATAGTTGTTAAATTTACATATTACATGTAATATGTTATTACATATTACATTTTATATGTTATAAGGTTGTACTTGACAACTTTACCCTAAGTTGTAGTTGTTAAGTTTACTACTGTATTCAGGAAACTATATGGATGCATTTGACAATCTAGAGTAAAATTGTCATTGATAAATTTGGGTGCTATCATATGGTAGTCCCAAAAACTGTAATTGCTAAATTTCAATGAATGATAGGTTTTTTTTTTTGGAAAAGATTGATTTATTCCTTTCAACACCCACCTCCAATTTCATTGGGCCCACAAGTATAGTAAGACAACATGATTGTATACCCAATACAATTAGGGCTTCACTATTGCTTATAGTTTTTGGAACTTGAATAGCTTTAATGTGTGTAATTTTCTAACATTCTATTCTTTTTCTTATGCACCATGTCTTTCATGATTGGCAAATGGTGCTTTTTGATTGTATGCTTTTAGCAGTTGAATAACTATATTATTAAATTCTGATTTGTTTCTTTGTAATTAGGGTTGGCCTTTTCTCAAGGGAAAAAGACATTTCTGTTCTTGAAATAAAGTTGGTTGTATGATTTTAGTAGTTGAACAATTATCTGATTAAATTTTGAATTGTTCCTTTGCAATTAGGTTTACAATTCCCAGTAGGAAAAAAGACAAATTTATGTTCTTGAAATAAAGCATGCAAATTGTTAATGAGACTTTAGAGACATATTTTTTGTGTCAATTTGAATCAATGTAATAAGATCAATTTAGTTGGGTCATGTTGATCTTCTATTCACGTGCCTTACAATAGAATAACAATGTTCACGTGATTAAATTTTCTATAAAAAATTTCAATGTATTATTGATGTGAAATTGGTTGTATAATAAGATACTTACATTACAAAATGATTTTTTATGGATAACTTTTATGACCTATGGGGTTCATGAGAATTTGCAATTTAATAAATGTTTAAAAATACTCAAAGAGCATCCCCATGTTATGAACTATGTACAATTGTTAAGACAATTATTCAATATTTATCATGATATTATAATGGTAATTGCTATATTAATACAAGCTATGTAGAAACTTTTGATTGTAATGTTACCTTCATATTGAATTGGGAATAGAAGAAAGGGCATTGATAATAAGAACAAAGATCAACAAATGACTTAAAATTAAAAAACCATATATATACATTTTTTGTCTTATCAGTTTTTGCGTCTTTTTTTTATGTTAGATGAACTTATTATGAATTTTTCCATTTCCTCTTTATATCTTTTGTATACCATATGTAGGTTTACCATTTTTATGTCTTACCAACTTTTGTCATTTTTATGTTTATATAAACTTAAATATTGTGTGGCATGATTTTTTCCCATTTCAACTTTATAGCTTTCGGCTTTTGTAAACCATATGTGGATCTATCACATCAAATTATGTCAAAAGGGTTTATTGTGTCAGAGACAACATGGCATTGTATTTTCTCTCAGTTGGGTTTGCTTACCCCAAAAGACACATTTTCCCCTTGTGGGCTGGCACACTCTCACACATGGGCTATATGAATCATAGAAACCATGGTTGTTAATTCAGGTTATGTGATCGCATGCCAAATGTGAAATGGTTTTCCAACTCTTGATAGGTGGTGAATGGTCAACACATTAAAGTCTAAAGTGCATCTTCAATACTTCTACAACATCAAAGTACTTGTACACATGTTCCAATTGAAGCCTTGAATGTGCTATACTATTTTTACAATGCTCATTAATTACTTTGGATAAATTTCTTCCTAACATGAATAGTTTTTTCACAATGGCACTCAACAAGGCCTCAAACTAAACATGTGACATAACATCATTTGGGAAGTTTAGGCCATTTTCATTATCTCCATTCTTTTAAGATGGTGTAGTTTCAAATGAATAATTGTCTTTTTGAGATGGAGGTGTTTGTGGGAGTGATAGCACCGCATGCCTTTTTGTAACTTCTAAATTAACTTCTTAACCAAACAAGTGGATAAATAAAAGAACATAATTAGAGTATCACTTGTCATCACAAAAAACTTTAAGCCCTAAGGTTGAGTTTCTCTTAACATATATGACATAAGCTTCTTTGATAACTTCTATATTAATTTATTTATTAACCAAACAAGTGAATGGATAGAGAAATGACTCTGATCATCACATACCACTAAACAAGTGGTACTTGTAGAGTTCTTGCCTACTGCATTTTTAAATACATATATCATCCAATAATGAATATTGATACAATACTTTGTTAATGTAGAGTATATAGACGTTATGAACAATGGTATTTGAATGTGTAGGTTTTCATAGTTAGTCATAATGATGCAGGGTTTTTTTGGAAATAAACTGTGTATTATATTTTAAAACGTCCAACATTTTGGGTGGACACTCCACCCATCATCAGGGACAAATGTGTTAGAATTAAAGAGATGTGCTCGTTTTACCATAGACAATATCACTATTGTCACCCAACCATAGGGATGCAACCACCCCCGAGCACCATAACCTTTTCTAGATAGAATGATTCCGGAAGCAACACTAGAAGCAATAGATGACCAAGAGAGCTCATCTTTATCCAAAGATAACTCACCAAATAGAAAGTCTCAAAGCCACAGAACTAGAACAATACTCAGCTGCAGCAGTTGCAGTTGCACTTACCAAAAATACCACCAAGAACCATCACCAAGAACACCACCAAGAGATACTAGAGGATAGGGCGCACATCTTAGGCTATATGGCGCTAGAGAGAGAGACCAAGAACCATCCTAGAAGATCCACCTTCCATCCTTGCAACTACAACTCCAAACTTGCGCCAAACTTGACTGAGAGAGTGTGTGAATTGTGTGTGTACAAATGAGATAGATCATCTCTTATTTATAGTGGTTCTTGTCACTTGTCTGGGCCGACTTGTCCTTTTAGAATCTAATACTTTAATAATAATTCTTTTATTGAGATGACTTGTCTTCTAAGGTTTCTACACATTATTTTAGGGTTTCTCTTACTTTTGGAATATTCTATTCTAGCCAAAGGTTATACATGGAGGTTAATACCTCCCGCAACTACCATAATATCAACACTCCCTCCTAGCTAGGGAGGTATTAACAGGTAGCATCGAAATAGCCACACAGGCTATCTCATGATCACGTAGATCAGTTTACGAGCAACATCACCACTATCAATATCATTTGATAACATCAACTGCATCATCTCTCGAGGCCATACTCCATTTGAGTAATCAGACATGATGCTGAATAAGTCACTCACTCAACAGAGTGATACACATATCATTCTTCTAATCTGGACCTATGTCCTAGAAGAATGACTGTCCCAACAGATGCTGAATGTCCTGAATGGATCCAAGAACCATCCTCTCCATTGCATCATCTCTAAGTTGTATGATCATATCTAAGTTGTACTAGCATGATTCTCTGCATCATATTTAATCTGTACTAGCATGATCATATCTAGCATGATGTGAAGTACCATCTACATCATCTCTAAGTCATACTAGCATGGTGTCAATGCACCATCTCTAAGCTGTACTCGCATGATGTAGATCAATGCCTCTGCATCATCTCACTATCCATCTAGTTGGAAATGATCTCCAACACTAGTGGTAGTCTCCATCGCAATCAAAACAATGCCATCCAATAGAACACAATTGTGTCTATCCATATTAGTACACAACTACTGTCCAGTGGTACACAACCACTCCTAGTATCACACAACTACTAACTAGTGGCACACAATCACTACCAGTGGAAATCCACCACATTAGCATACAACTACTATCCATAGACATACAATATCCACAACAATCATATCATTGATATCAACCATATCATGATATGAACTAAGTCATCTGGGCCACTCTTCCACTCACATCTGTGAGATATGGAAGAGCATCTTCCCTTGGAAAGTTAAACATCAACCATGGGCTATCTGGACTATTCTTCCCAAGCATAGAAGAATAACAGTCCCTGATTTCTGAACTTGGACCATTCACCTAACTGGGCCATTCTTCCAACACTAATCACAGTGCAACCTGGAGAGAATGAGTCTGCCCTAGGGAATGAATGTCTCTGATTGCTGAACCTGGACCATTCAACCTAACTGGGCCATTCTTCCAACACTAATCATAGTGCAACATGGATAGAATAAGTCTGCCCTAGGGAATGACTGTCCTGCACCAACCTCCTACATCAGACCATTCTTCGAAACTGCTCACAACTGTGAACTTCGAAAGAATGACTGCCCGAAGAGGCGAACCATTCTGCTTGACCACTACTCAGAGTGACTACCAAGGAGAATGACCGTCATAGACCATTCCCCCACACTGGCCACAAGGGGAATCACTGTCTATGGTACATCAACAATCTATCAGACCATTTTTGTTATGAAAATGACTGTCCGCTTTGGACCATTTTCTGAACTGGAAAATGACCGTTTGTCAAAAATCTTGGACCACTTTCTGGATCGGAAAGTGATTGCACAACCTGGACCATTTTCCAAAATGGAAAATCACTTTCCATAAACAAATAACATATCAATGCTCCCTCCCAACCTGGGAGTAATCACTTCCCTTTCTAATAAGGAAGTCATCTCCACAAGTCCCATCTTGTCCCTTAAGTATGAAAACTTTTCATCTTGGACAAAGGCTTTACCAAAATATATGCTATCTGCTCATTTGTGGAGATATACTAGAGAACCACTTCTCCCCTCTGGACTCTATCACAGAGAAAATAATACTTGATCTCGATGTGCTTCGACTTGTCATGGAACACCAGGTTCTTTGAAAGTTTCACACAATTGTGATTGTCACAATATATCATGGTCGAATCCAACACCTAATCAGACAGTCCAGAAACCATCTTACAGAGCCACACTGCTTTCGTACAAGTATCCCAAGCTACAATATACTCTGCTTCTGCAATGTTGAGTGCAACAGACTTCTGTTTCCTACTAGCCCATGATATCATGGAAAATCTCAATTTGAAACATATCCAAGAAACACTTTTTCTGTTATCGACACTCCTTGCCCAATCTGAAATGATAAATCCAAGCAGTTGTATATCATGACTCAAACGTCCACAAAGACATTTCAAGGCATGCTTTGCAATTATTCAATTTTCATGTCTAGGTTCCACCTGGAACTATTTTCACAACAAAGCAAATATCTGGTTGAGTATTCTCCAAATACATCAACGAGCCATTCAATTTTCGATACATGCAAGAGTCTACTAGATCAAAGTCTCTCAACTTCTTTAGATTTGTCACAATGAGAGTTTTCCATGGATTTGTAATCCATTATCCTGGACTTCTGAAGAACCATTTCGATACACTTCCTTTGTCATAGGAAGTTTTCACCACGCTTCCGATGTACATGAGAGGCTCTGCACCAAGTTGCTTGAATCCATATAAGGTATTCTTCCATCTACATACATGGGTCTCTTTCTGGTATACCTCAAAACCTTGAGGTTTCTATACATATGCTTCTTCTTCAATTACTCTGTTGAGAAGAACAATATTTACATCCATCTGATGTAAACTCCAACCCATGGATACTACAAGAGTTATAATGGCTCAAGTAGAGGTATATCTGATTACTGGAACAAGCGGTCATCGTAGTCTTCTGCCTCCTTCTGGGAGAACCCTCTAGCCCTGAATCTCGCCTTGTATCTATCAATACTTCCATATTCCATTTCTTCTTCTTGATTGGTAGTGAATGATCCTCAAGTGTTCAACACTTGGCTTTTTTTCCAGAGAAAGCTTCTTTTGGAGTCATGTTCTTCAATATACGATGAAGACTTCTATTATGAACATATATGATTGCCATAGTTGCTTTTCCTCATAGAAACATGGATAGATTCTGGTCATTCATCATTGTCTTAACATATTCTTCAATGGAATGGTTGTTTCTTTCTACCACATCATTCTGAGGGACAATTAGCTTCTTCCTAATCCTGATTGTTTTAAAAAGAGGCAACGAGCTTCTTGGAGGTGTATTCTCCTCCATTATCGAACCTCAAGATCTTTATCTTCCGCTTAGACATTCGTCCACAAACATCTTGAGTAAATGTTTTCCAAAAATCCTTTTTGCTTTCCACGCTTCCATTAGAATTGGTACTTAGTGAGATCACCTGCCTCACCACTTGATGGAGTCATCTGCTCCATGTTTGCAACTGTCACTATAGGTTCTTCTCAGAGCTATCACATGTGACCTTCCCAGAACAAGAACAACAAGAGAAAAAATATTTCCAATAGCATGTTCATAAAAACATATCTATGGTAACAAGGATGGTAGTCATCATAGAGTTACCAAGGTGACCTGCCCGGGAGAAAACAAGAATTATCTCTCTAGAGGAGATGTTAGTTCATTTTGCAATAAGCATCTATATAATAGTATTCACACGCCATCAAGTATTCATCATATCTAGTAGTAATAGAACCTTTCAAAGACTGCTTTCACAATTTGTAATGTAACAACTATCACCCTTGATATATACAAATTGGAAGCTTAACAATTTAATCAAACCTGGAACCTGAAGCCTCAACTGCTATGGAGGGTGCGCTTGTTCCTCTGAATGCACCGAATCCAAGATTACAGCTTGGACAAGGTCTCTAGTACCTTCCTTGCAAACACTCATGTTTTTCTATATGATATAACTTGGATAGCATATACAAGTGCATACCTTTGAAGTCTTGTAGCATCGTCCATCTTGTCTTCCAATATGAAACTAGAAACCATCTTGACAGGAAGGGATTAGAAACTAAATCAAAAGATTCAATGATTAGAACAAGCAAGAAACTCTAAAATTTCAACTTTGACCACAAAATCAATTTGAGTAGAAGTCAACCTTTGACTTTGACTAGTAAAACTTTGACTTTGATTTTTTTTCAAACTTGACGTTTTTTGCTAGTTGATGGTACCAAGAGGTGCGCTAGGTTAGGGCGCACTAGGATGTTAAGGAATTAGGTTAAACGCTTCATCAGAAGTGCCAAAACACAAGGGTTAGGGTTTGCTGCAGCTGCATAATCAGAAAACCTAGCTGCAGTTGTAACTGGTGCCACAATGAGATTAACAAAGAACTGTCGCACTACCTTCTAGTGGTTAGACTGTCTTGAAGGTGGTGTGGGCCCATAACCTGTTAGAATTAAAGAGATGTGCTTGTTTTACCATAGACAATATCACTATTGTCACCCAACCATAGGGATGCAACCACCCCCGAGCACCATAACCTTTTCTAGATAGATTGATTTTGGAAGAAGCACTGAAATAACCAAGAGAGCTCATATTTATCCAAAGATAGCTCGCCAAATAGAAATTCTCAAAGCCACATAACAAGAACAATACTCAGTTGTAGTTGCACGAATTGCAACCACTGCAGTTTCAATTGCAATTACCAAGAATACCACCAAGAACCATCACCAAGAACACCACCAAGATATACTAGAGGATAGGGCGCACATATTAGGCTATATGGTGCTAGAGAGAGAGACCAAGAACAATCCCAGAAGATCCACCTTCCATCCTTGCAGCCGCAACTCCAAACTTGCGCCAAATTTGACTTAGAGAGTGTGTGTGTACAAATGAGCTAGATCATATCTTATTTATAGTGGTTCTTGTCACTTGTCTGGGTCGACTTGTCCTTTTAGAATCTAATAATTTAATATTAATTCTTTTATTGAGCCGACTTGTCTTCTAGGGTTTCTACACATTTGTTTAGGGTTTCGCTTGCTTTCAGAATATTTTATTCTAGCCAAAGGTTACACATGGAGGTTAATACCTCCTGCAACTACCATAATATCAACAAAATGAAACTTCAAATAGTAATGGAAAAGAGTGTTGGGGATGAAATTTATAGGATAACATTGTAAAAAGTCGTTGAGAAAAAAAATCAAAATAATAATAAAGATTGTTGAGAAAAATGAATAAAATAATAATAAAAACCATTTAGAAAAAATATTAAAATAATAAAGGGAACTTTGAGTAATAAATAAATAAATTTTTATATTTGTAGTAAACTAAAGGATATAAATATGAAGGAAGAAATGAAGGAAAAATTAATTTAATAAGAAAAATTTCATTTTAAAATATTAAAATTAAACGAAAGTCCAAGTTAAAAAGGAAAAAAAGGAGCAGGGTAAAAGAAGACATGTAAAAAAAAACCTTAGAAAATGAAGAAAAAAAGAAAGGGCTTAATGACCCAGACAATGAATAGTAGGCTTCCAATATTGGCTAAGCTTATAACCATCATCTCGATTAAAATTATTGGGATGTTTTCCAATTTCCAATTCTTCCTGAATGATGCAAGATGAATGAGAGGGTGCATAGGCAATAATTTTGGTTTTGGTCAAAGAAAATGAGATGGTTAGAATTGAAGGAGTGTTCAGGGATATCTGACTTAGAAATGCAGTTGTGGAATGTCTTAGCTATATGTTCTTTGAGATGGGATTTGAAGGATCTACCAGTTTGACCTATGTATGATTTGCCATAGGACCAGGGAATTTGGTAGATTCCTTGGCCAAGCATGGGGTTTGATTTATCCTTAGTTGTTCTAAATTATTGTTTAAGGGTTTTATTGGGTTTAAAGAGAGTTTTGATATTCTTTTTGGCCAATCTCTTAGAAAGGGGAAGATGAAGGTTTTTTTAGAATTAGAATTAGAATGGTGGGTTGAGAGAAAGACCTTGTTGATTTGAGAAATTGAATAACCGTTAACAACAAGGGCCTTTGTAAGGTGGGATTTTTTTCCCCAAGGAAATGAGGATAATAGATTTGAGTGGTTTGAGTTACTAAAGTTTTTAAAACGACATTTTTCTGGGCAAGGTGATAATGAGAATGAGCATGAAGGTATTGGTTAGTATGAGTCTTTGTCCTATAAACTTGGTGGGTAAGGGTACCATCCGAAAGATGGGTAATGAGAACATCCAACAAAGGAAGAGAGTTTTCATTTTGTATTCCCATAGTAAATTGGATATGGGGTGAGAGATTGTTAATATGGTTAAAGAAGGAGGCCAAAGAGGGATTGCCATGACGTCAAATAACTAAAGTATCATCCAAAAAATGAAACCAACATTTGGGCTTAAGATGAAAATTGTTTAAGGCTAAAGTTTCAAAATGTTCCATAAAAATATTGACAACCATTGGGGATAAGGAAGACCCCATGGCTATACCTTCTATTTCTTCATAGCATGTCCCTTTAAAGGTGAAGAAAGTGGAGGTGATAAAGATTTCAATTAGGTTAAGGGTTTCTGGGTCCACAAGCTTAGAGACAAGTTCAAGGGATTCAAGAAAAAGAATTTTGGTGAATAAGGACACAACATCAAAACTAACCATGATGTATTGTTCATCAAGGGGAAGATGCCGAGTTTTTTGAATAAAATCTGATGAATCTTTAACAAATGAGGGAGTTTTTCCAATAAATGAATGAATTTATCAACAAGAAAGGGAGCTAGGGCATGAGTGGGTGCTCCTATAGTGCTTAATATTGAATACATAATGCATCATCTGCCCTCACATGAAGCTGAAAAATTCAGCAAGATTGTGGTAGAATTCTTCATTTCTCCAAACCTCCAAAACCAAATTTATTTAAAGAAAAATTTCAATCCATTCATCGCCTTAATGATAAACCCAATGTCATTATTCTGAAAGTGGACAAAGGTAATGCTACACTCATTATCAATACCTCTGACTATGAATCTAAACTTCAAGACCTTCTTTCTTCTTCATCGTATAAACCTCTCTCCAAGAACCCATTCAACGCCATTAATAACTTAGTCACTAAAGCCATCAAATCTTATCCCTGAACCCCACCATTTAAAAACGTCTTATTCCTCATAACCCTCAAACCCCTAGGATCTATGGGCAACCCAAAATTAATTAAAAAACATCCCTCTCAGACATATAGTAAGTGCAATAGGAGCACCCACTCAAGCCCTGGCTCGCTTTCTTGTTGATAAACTTCATTCATTTATTGGAAAAACTCCTGTTAGCACAAGATTGGTTTATGCCTCAGTGTTGCATAAGTGGCGCTACCTACAATGGTGCTACCTAATATTTCACAGATAACAGAATTTGCATTTCATTATTCATTTTGGCAAATGAATACAATTGTTATGGGATATTTTATTTATTTTGGGGAAAATTGAAATTATATTGAGTTATGCCCAATCTCCAAGTTCAAGCATCAAAATCACCCATGGATTTATGCTATTGAATTGCATGTAGACACACAATCGGGCGCTACCTACAGGCGTTGCGTAATATTCTGGCAGAGGCTAAATTGTGCAGAGTTATTCTGCCATTTTTGAGTCACTAATTTAAAACTTGGGTTATGAGCAGTTGAGAATGTATTTTTGAAAACTGGAGGAGGTTTTTGTTCATAACATTCCAAGTAACAAAAACCTCTCTCAGTTTTGTAAAATGTGTTTTGGTTTGAGAGATATTGGATATAGAAGTGGCGCTGCGTACTCTGCACAATGGCGCTACCTAATTTTCTGTAGCGGTCACGGTTTTGATATTCACCTTGTTGGGAGGTTGCCACATGTCAAGGAGGGTTAGAATGACTTCTCAAGGATCAGTTAGATGTCAAGGGGCACCTGCACCTAAGATTTAGCTCCAACAAAGACCTCATGCAATGAGGTGGAGACATTTTATTAATGACTTCCAACAAATTCCTGAAAATCAGCAGTTTGTTGGATTTTTGTCTCTTTGATTGTTGCCACCTATCTCCTAGGTTTAGAATCCAATGGAGTAGATGGGATTCAACCTCCTTATTTAATTTGGAAGCTATTTTATATTTAAAAAAGGAAAGATATCTTGTAGAGGGGGATTGATGAGCCAAGAGAGGCTAGAGAGAGTAGGAATAGGCAGTTTCCTGTGTGTGTTCATTTGTAAGCCTGTGGGCATTTTATGATTGTAAGCATTACTGCTATTGGAGACTCATGAGAGCTATGTTTTCATATTGTAAACCTTTGTCTATATTTCTTCTTATTTGAATATATTGCAGATTTGAGGATCAAAGGCTGTCAATGATTTATGGATCCCTAGGCAACAGAAGATCTGTTGTATTTTGCCCATCAATCATTTTTTATATTCAAGTATTTGTTGATTCATTAAATTGAGAGGATCTCTATTTACTGAACATTCTATCTTATATTTTCCTTCTTCATTTCTTCCACTTATCAGCATATAATCTTGTTTTATGTTAAATAGATTTTGTGCCTTCGATGAGTGGGATATTTGTGACTCCATTGCTCATTGGTGTAACCTACTGATCTGCAGTTTGTTGCCCTCTCTCTTTCTTTACCCATCTTGTTGATCCAGCTATTCAAAACCAAAGTTATCTTTTACATTCTGATGGGTGCTGAGCTTACACTTTAGCAATCAAAGTGTGACTTTCAGTGCTAACAACTCCCTCATTTATTAAACATTCCTTACATTTTATTAAAAAAACTCAACATTTCCACCTTGATAAACAAGACATCATGATTAGTTTTGATGTTGTGTCCTTATTCACCAAAATTCCTATTTATAAAGTCCTTGAACTTATCTCTAAGCTTATGGACCCATAAACCCTTAACCTAATTGAAATCTGCCTCACCTCCACTTTCTTCACCTTTATAGGGACATGCTATGAACAAACAAACGATACAATCATGAGGTCTTCCTTATCCCTAGTTAATGCTAATATTTTTATGGAACATTTTGTAACTTTAGACTTAAACAATTTTCATCTTAAGTATAAATGTTTTTTTTTTTTTGTGGACAATACTTTCATTTTTTGGCCTCATGGCCATCCCTCTTTGACCTCCTTTAACCATCTTAACAACATCCCACCCCATATCCAATTTTCTATGGAAATCCAAAATGAAAACTCTCTTCCTTGTTTGGATGTTCTCATTACCTGTCTTCTGGATGGTACCCTTACCCACCAATTTTATAGGAAAAAGACTCATACTGACCCATACCTTCATGCTCATTCTCATTATCACCTTTCCTAGAAATATGTGATTTTAAAAACTTTAGTAACTTGATCCATTCGAATCTTTGCTCCTCATTTCATTGAAAAATTAAAATCCCACCTTACAAAGGCCCTTTTTGCTAAAGGTTATTCAATCTCTCAAATCAATAAGGCCTTTTTCTCAGCCCGCGATTCTAATTCTAATTCTAAAAAAAATCCTTCCTCTTCCCCTCCATGAGCTCTCATTTCTCTTCCCTACATCCATGGTACTACAAATCATATTTCTAAGATATTGGATAAAAAAAAAACCAAAACTCTCTTTAAACCATACAAAACCCTTAAACAATTATTTATAACAACTAAGGATAAATCAAATCCCATGCTTGGCCAAGGAGTCTACCAAATTCAGCCAAACTGGTAGATCTTTCAAATCCCATCTCAAAGAATATATAGTTGAGACATTCCACAACTGTATTTGTAAGTCATGTATCACTCAACAATCCTTGAATTCTAAGCATCTCATTTGCTTTGACCAAACCAAAATTATTGCCTTTGTACCCTACCATCCCTTTCACATCACCTGGGAAGCGCTGGAAATTCAAAAACATCCCAATAATTTTAATTAGGATGATGGCTACAAGCTTAACCAATCTTGGAATCCACTATTCATTGTCTAGGTCATTAAGCCCTTTCTTTCTTTCTTTGTTTTCTAAGGTTTTGTTTTGCTTGTCTTCTTTTGCCCCGCTCCTCCTTTTTTTCCCTTTTTAACTTGGCATTTCGTTTAATTTTAATATTTTAAAATGAAAATTTCTTATTAAATTATATTTTTCCTTCATTTCTTCCTTCATATTTCTCTTCTTTCATTGACTACAAATATACAAATTTATTTATTTATTCCCAGAGGTCCCTTTATTATTTTAATCTTTTTTTCTCAACGGTTTTATTATTATTTTAATTCTTTTTTCTCAATGTCTTTTTACAATGGTTATCCTATGATTTTTACCCTATAAATTTCATCCCCAACACTCTTTTCCATTACTATTTGATGGGTGGAGTGTCTACCCGAAACCTTGGACGTTTCAAAATGCATATTAATGGTATTGTTTAATGTACAAATTAATGCCCCCAGATGGCGTGCCACATAGTCACGCTGCCATCGAGACAATGGGTCGCATCGAAGTTGTTCCTATCCGCCTCGAGAACGACGACTGCCGACACTCATTAAACTCAGACATGCCTTCCTCCTTGGCTCACCTTCCACCTTCCCCACCATCCCTACTCCCAACCTAGCTAATGCCTCCAACTCCCATTCTCCTCCACCTCCCCATCCAGGTTTCACTTAGGCACAATGCGAGCTCATTCAGGAACTTCGTTGGGACAATGATGAACAACAATTTAGGCAAGATTTGATGGAGAAACGACTAGACTGGCCCTTGGACTCAAGAGCGGAAGACCCACATCAACGATGCAACGATGAGGAGCTCCTTCAAGCTATAATGGCTCCTAAATGGTCATAATCGTGCATGCATGCTTTTCCTTACAACCATCTTAGTAAACAAGTTTTTATGGCCAACTATGTTTTGTTTTTTCTAGTTTTTGCATGGCCTGTTAGATTGCAGAACCAACTTTTTTGGTATGGCCATATACCCAGGCCGATTTATGACAACTCAAACTCTGTAAACATGTCTCTATTTAGTTGTCATAATACAATTTTATGGAACTTTCACACATGGTGGTGGGGCTGGTTTCCTTTGTTGGTAGCCTCAACACCAATGTCATTGACTTATTTTGTAATTTTAGTTTATGAAAGGTAATACAAAGTGCTAGCTTACAAAAAAAAAATGTACAAATTAATGCTATTGAATTAATGTTCAACAATAATATATTACTTTGATCAACAACTAACACATACATGAACCAAATCAAAATAACTCATCTTAATACACTATAGGCACAAAGGAAACTCCTAGATAAGTGGGCGCATGAGACACATTAGTTAAACCCATATATATATTAGAAATCAAATTTTGATGATCCTTGAACTGAAAACCTCTTACACATGAATATGATCCTCAACCAAAACATGAAATTTCTAAAAAGAATGAATCTTGAACTCAGTGTCAAATGGCAATTCGTATATTGAAAAAACATTTATGATATTTATGGTAAAGCTATCCATAGTTCCAAGCGCAACTTCAAGCAAAGACACATATTTGAACACACACTAGTTATAGGCCTCTCAACAAACCAATTTCACTAGTGGTTTAAAAAAAAATCTCATATAAGTGCACGTGTTATTACAAAGTAGTATTCCAATTAATACTTATAATACCACTTAATGTGTTGTAGTAATACAACAAGACTCATTTAGGCTACACTTACATTGGATCATTTCATCATCCCTTACATTGCAACATTAGGTCTCATTTAGGCTACACTTACATTGGATCATTTGACCTCCTTTAGGTTGTATTTTCATAGTGTTTTGGGGTATTCTCCTTGTGAACAACTTAGTCGTTTCCTTTTAGATAATTAAAAAATAAGGAAGTGCATTTTTCTTTTGTCTCATGCGATTAGCCACACTTGATTTCACTAGACCCTTCAATATTGAGTGTAATGCTTCCAACTTTGGACTTGTACATAACTCTTAAAGGATGGTAGATCCATCGCCTTTAAGAACATGAAGTTGAATGGATAATCAACTAAAAAAAGTGTATTTTCATATACAAATGAGCATTGACTATACATTTTGTAATGGTTCTATGCCAATATTCCTTAATAATAATTTTCTTTATCAAATTTATTACTACTATAAGATACACTGAAAAATGAGAAAAATAATTGAATAAAAATATCAAATAAAATGCAAATGTGACATATCAACAAGATGAACCACTCACATCCAATTCAATTTCAATTATTCAACTACTTAGTATTTCAACTTATTTAGAGAAACAATCTTCACAAAGATTACATAAATAATTCTAATACAAACTTCAATAAGACATTATAGTGGGCAAGCAAAGCTAGCATTGTAGTATAAAAAATAATATCATCCTCTTAAAAAACATACTTATTTACAACATCTCTATTCTTATTAAAAAGAAACTCGAGCATGCACCCCTTTTCCTAACATGTGGGTTTCCATAAAACCTATAAGACTACCTTCTTGAATTTTTATTGGCCCAAAATAGAGTTTAACGTTAAAAGTTCATGACAAAAATGTGACACAAATCAATGCTACTACGTAGCAATTCTCAGTTAACTTGGCCTTGGAATTTCACTTTGAAATTAAACATATGGTTGTTATGTGTCTCTAACCCTATAAATAGGTAAGTCTCAAGTAACAAGGTAAGCGCAAGCTTCAATCCAATTTTTTTGGGTCTTGGAATTTCACTTTGAAATTAAAGATACGGTCTTTATGTGTATCCAACCCTATAAAGTAACTCGCAAGTAACAAGGTAAGCACAAGCTTCGATCCAAGACTAACTTACTTTACTTAGGACGGGCAGCTCCACCATGTTGTTTTCTTCTAATTCACTTGCTTCTGCTTCTTGCTT
>JASDQU010260349.1:2950-15682 GCA_032191745.1 Picea mariana
CAACATTTTTCAGTTCTGTGAGATGCTGCAAGATTTTTTAGGCATGGACTAGGAGAATATATTTTCCATCCTCTCCTGAGGAATTTTTTGGTAAATTGGACCCCTTAATCCAAATGTTGGTTTGCTTCAAACTAAGCAAAACACTAGTTCTCGAAATCAATGACTAAAGAAACTTTTGAGGCATGGCACCCGGGAGTGATGGGTGCTCTAGCTAAAATCCTATCCTAAGAATCCATCGGAGTCGACGGTTCCTCAATCCAAGTTTCGGTTTTCGTTTTATGCCCAGTTGCAAGTCACATCCCAAACCATTTCGGGGACTCTTGGCAATTCATCCTCGGGGCATAAAAGCCTAATAGAGCAACATTTTTGAGATCCATGAGATTTTGCATACTTGTTTAGGCATGGACTAGGTGACCACATTGTCCATCCTCTCCCAAGGCATGGTTTCGTAAATTGGACCCCTAAATCCAAATGTTGCATTGCTTCTTACTGAGCAAAGCACTAGTTATCGAAATCGATGAAAAAAACAACTTTCCCGGGGTTGGAACCGAGAGTGAGGGGTGATCTAGCTAAAATCCTATGCCAGGAATCCAACAGAGATGACGGTTCCTCAAAACGAGTCTTGGTTTTCGTTTTATGCCGAGTTGCAAGTTGCATCCCAAACCATTTCGGGGACTCTTGGCCAATTCCCGCTCAGGGCATAAAAGACTAACAGAGCAACATTTTTGAGTTCCGTGAGATGCTGCAAGCCTTTTTAGGCATGGACTATGTGACCACATTATCCATTTGTTCCCGAGGCATGGTTTTGTAAATTGGCCCCTTAATCCAAATGCTGCATTGCTTCAAACTGAGCAAACCACTAGTTGTCAAAATCAATGATTAAAGAAAATTTTGAGGCATGGTGCCCATGCATGAGGGGTGCTCTAGATGAAATCCTATCCTAGGAATCCATCGGATTCGATGGTTCCTCAATCTGAGTCTCGATATTCATTATATGCCCAGTTGCAAGTCACATCTGAAACCATTTCGGGGACTCTTGGCCAATTGCTCTCGAGGGCATAAAAAACTAATGGAACAACATTTTTGAGTTCCATGAGATGCTGCAAGATTGTTTAGGCATGGAATAAGTGGCTATATTTTCCATCTTATCTCGAGGCATGGTTTTGTAAATTAGACCCCTTAATCCAAATGTTGGTTTCCTTCAAACTGAGCAAAACACTAGTTCTCAAAATCAATGAATAAAGCAACTTCTGAGGCATGTAACCTAGGAGTGATGGGTTCTCTAGTTGAAATCGTATCCTAGGAATCCATTGGAGTCGATGGTTCCTTAATCTGAGTCTCGATTTTTGTTTTATGCCCAGTTGCAATTCGCATCCCAAACCATTTCGGGGACTCTTGGAAATTCATGGTGGGGCATAAAAGCCTAATAGAGAAACATTTTTGAGCTCCATGAGATTTTGCATGCTTGTTTAGGCATGGACTAGGTGACCACATTGTCCATCCTCTCTCGAGGCATGGTTTCGTAAATTGGACCCATAAATCCAAATGTTGCATTGCTTCTTACTGAGCAAAGCACTAGTTATCGAAATTGATGAAAAAAACAAAATCTGAGGGGTTGGAACTGGGAGTGAGGGATGCTCTAGATAAAATCCTATGACATGAATCCAACAGAGATGACGGTTCCTCAAACCGAGTCTTGGTTTTCGTTTTATGCCCAGTTGCAAGTCGCATCCCAAACCATTTCGGGGACTCTTGCCCCTGCCCAGGGCATAAAAGACTAACAGAGAAATTTTTTTGAGTTCTGTGAGATGTTGCGAGATTGTTTAGGCATGGAATAGGTGACCAAATTATCCATCAAATCCTGAGGCATGGTTTCGTAAATTGGCCCCTTAATCTAAATGTTGCATTGTTTCAAACTGAGCAAAACACTAGTTGTCGAAATCAATGATTAAAGCAACTTCCGAGGCATGGCACCTATGAGTGAGGGGTGATCTAGATTAAATCCTATCCCATTAATCCATCAGTGTCAATGGTTCCTCAATCCGAGTCTCGATATTCATTATATTCCCAGTTGCAAGTCGCATCCAAAACCATTTCGGGGACTCTTGGCCAATTGCTCCCGAGGGCATAAAAACCTAACAGAGCAGTATTTTTGAGTTCCATGAGATGATGCAATATTTTTTAGGCATGGACTAGGTGACTATATTTTTCATCCACTCCCAAGGCACAGTTTCATAAATTGGACCCCTTAATCCAAATGTTGGTTTGCTTCAAATTGAGCAAAACACTAGTTCTCGAACTCAATGAATAAAGCAACTTCCAAGGCATGTAACCCATCAGTGATGGGTGATATAGCTGAAATCCTATCCCAATAATCCATTGGATTCGATGATTCCTCAATCCGAGTCTCATTTTTTGTTTTATGTGCAGTTGCAAGTCGCATCCCAAACCATTTCGGGAACTCTTGGCAATTCATCCCCGGGGCATAAAAGCCTAACAGAGTAGGATTTTTGAGCTCCATGATATTTGGCATGCTTTTTTAGGAATGGACTAGGTGACCACATTGTCCATCCTCTCCCGAGGCATGGTTTCATAAATTGGACCCCTAAAGCCAAATGTTGCATTGCTTCTTACTGAGCAAAGCACTAGTTATCAAAATCGATGAAGAAAACCACTTTCGAGGGGTTGGAACCGGGAGTGAGGGGTGTTCTAGCTAAAATCCTATGCCAAGAATCCAATAGAGATGACAGCTCCTCAAACTGAGTCTCGGTTTTCTTTTTATGCCCAGTTGCAAGTCGCATCCCAAACCATTTCGGGGACTCTTGGCCAATTCCCGCTCAGGGCATAAAAGACTAACGGAGAAACATTTTTGAGTTCTGTGAGATCCTGCAAGCTTGTTTAGGCATGGACTAGGTGACCAAATTATCCATTTTCTCAAGAGGAATTGTTTCTTAAATTTGAACATTAATCCAAATGTTGCATTGCTTCAAATTGAGAAAAACACTAGTTGTCGAAATCAATGATTAAAGAAACTTCCGAGGCATGGATCTTGTGAGTGAGGGGTGCTCTAGATGAAATCATATCCCAAAAATCCATTAGAGTCGACGGTTCCTCAATCCGAGTCTTGATATTCATTATATGCCCAGTTGCAAGTCGCATCCCAAACCACTTTGGGGACTCTTGGCCAATTTCCCATGAGGGCATAACAACCTAACGAAGCAACATTTTTGAGTTCTGTGAGATGCTGTGTTGACGGGCGAAATTGACTGCTTGCCAACTGGAGGAGTGAACCCGGTCTGGGGTTGTCTATTTAACCCAAGCCATTTGAATTAATACAATCCAACGGGTTTAGCGGCTCCGTTAGCCAATCTAAGTCCGAAGAAAGTGAAAAAACAAAACTAAAGAAACTAACTAAGTGAAAAACAACTGTTGAAAACTATATACAAATCTAAAATATATTCACAGTTTGCTAACTAATATTTATAAAATAGTAGTTCTAATTATTATATGTACAGTGTATTGATATGATTATATCTCTAATATATATATAATATTCACAAAATGCAAATTTTGATCTAAACCTGCGAAAATCAAATACAGATTGATTTATGACAGTGAAGCTATCATTTAGTGTTTATTTTTATTTTTTATAACTGTTATAAACAAGAAACACAATAGGAAATTGTGTAGTTGAAAACAGAGATGAACAGTAAAATATGTTTAGATTACAGGAAATGTATATATTAATTAAACTAATAAAATAACACTAGCAAACTAACCTGTAATCGCATCTTCTATTCGTCATGTGCATAGCATCTAATTTTTTTGTTTGATGAGGCCAACCCGCACTAGATCTTACCAATGCTTCTCGTAAACATGAAGAAGTAATGCTTGAATGATAATGAAAGAACATGCAAGAGATGTAGCAACAACAATTCTATAATTTGACAAATGATCACATTAAGATAAATCTAGCTATAAAAATTTGGATACGATTGCTCATTGAATAAAGAAGAGTGACCTTCTAATCATCAAATTTGAACAAGATAATTGCTATATATAATATGAGAGACATAAAACATGGACATCATATAAATCCCATCATATCAATCTGTAATAAATCATGATATCTAAAGTAGTCACAATTTGGTTACAAATCAAAATGAGCAAAACTTGAACAAAAATATGATATATCGAAGCTAAAGTTGTACCAACATCAACTTCCATTCAAGTCTGTCAATCATAAATCCATAGTTTCTGCTCCCAGGCAGCGATGGATCTTGGTTTACAAAATAATACATTTATATAAGCTACAGGATCAAGACGTTTCCTGTGGAAATCATCAAATTTGTTCCAAAAATTGTGGGGGATGCAACCTCCCAGATTCTATTTAACAGCCTATTCTAAAACAATCATAAAGAAATAATATGCTGAGAGATGCCACCAGTGTTTCAAATCTTCTTTAGAAATCTTATGTACTTGTAAACACATAAGAATAAACGATTTCAGATTGTATTTTAGTTGTAAAAATCAAGAAATTCGAATTTTAACAACTAGCTATAGAATCTCACGATTCTGTAGCTAGTTATAATTATAACTAGAATCGTGTTTTATTAAATCAATCAAAACAGAATAGATGTAATTCGAGCAAAAAAATCATGTATTCTAATTAAAAACAAAGACAAAATCATCCTAATATATTCAAACACCATACCTCAGATTAAGGGATTCGTCTTAATCAAGAAATTTTTGAATTCACAATGGCAGTCGCTGCTTCCACGTTCTTAAAAACAACAGACCCTGTGGTTTTTTGTCTTTTATCATTGGTTTGGGCTACGGATTGTAGTCTGTCATTCTCCTTCATTAGAAAATTTAGCTGGTCCTCCAAAGACTTGATCAGAGACTGAAGTAAAGGCACGTCTCTGTAATACCTATCGAGCCATGACTGACATTCATTGCATTGCAGCTGAATAGACTGTGTATTAGCAAGTGGGGAATTTTCCATTTGACTTGCAGGTTCTCTGTTGAGTTTGATTCCAGGGAAGTCAGGGTTGTCTTTAAGACACGGTGGAAGGTTCGTCACATAATCATAGGGTTTACTAGAGCAAAGTCCATACGAATATGGATATTCTTCAGTTAGAAACCGTTCAATTTCCGAATCGGAATCCTCGCTTAGCACAATTGGGTTTTGGTCTACATTTTCCTTAGGTTTATTTCAGGCACATCGTGAAACCCAACGCGCGGCTCTTTTACCCTTGTAATTGATATCACTATTACCTTTATACTTTTTCTTTGCAGATTTTTTAACAGGCTTACCACCACCTTTAGGATATGAATCAGGTAGATTGTCGGGTTGGGTAGTGTCCGGATAGGTCCAGGGTTCCATAGAAGGCAAGAGAGAAGGAGGAGGGATGGCAGGCTCGACGAGGGTTTCTGTAACGACAGACTTGTCAACCTGTCCTATTTCAGTGCTAGCAAAACCATTCCTTAACAGGAAGACGTCCCAACAATCACCGTTTAACTTCAACTGATGAACCATAATAATTTTAATCAAACAGTGGTGGAACAGGCTAGAATCAGATTTCTGCCTTTTAAAGCGTTTTGTCATTTTGTATAAACTTCGAAGAAGAAAATAGGGCATGTTTAGGGGAAAATCGATAAAACCGCTAGTGATATAAGAAAACCAAACCATATCTACCCTCACAAGTAACAAACTGCTTGACAATAGCTAACAAATCGTGCCATCTAGGTTTTAAAGCTGTAACGGGCATACCTTTGTTGCAGCTGGTAATCTTCCTTGAGGTAAACAACAGTGACCAGGGAACTTCCTCAACCTTTGAGTTTTTAAACCACTTTTGTCCCACGGCTGGCAGACGGGTGGCTGAGCTAATGAAATCCTCATTTAACTCAAGCTGGACATCTCCAATTTTAGCTCTGCAACCATCGAATGTTAGCACGAATTGTTGAGCAATTGTTAAGTTAAAACCTTCGAACTTCTCAACAAAAACCTGCCAACCATTCGTCTCTAAGTCTTCTCGGGCATTATCAAACAATAACAAAGTCTGGACACCGTTGGGTTCAATTCTCACTACAGGGGCCATGGCTAACAACACATAATCGACAGGGTATTTGGCGATAGGGTTCGATAGAACAAGCACAGAGCCATTGCCTTGAGCTTCCCCAACACAATGCAAAGGTAGCTCAAAATGCTAGGAAGGAGCGTTAATGCTATGCATGCGGGGGCAGTGGTGTAGATCGAGGCCATGCAAGAACATCATATCAGGCTGTACTTGGAAAGACACCTCGGTGTAATGGTACATAAAAATTATAACAGTTAAAAACCATCATATGCATATCCAAAAATTCGATCAAAATGTTAAATAAACAATTGCATACCCACGATTTGATCAAAAAAATCAATATGTCAAATAAACCACTGCATCAAAGGTTTTATAAATCAAAACCATATTAACAATAGTCAAATGCTAAATGTGTGGTGTTTTGATACATATGTAACCAAGGTGTGTTCGAGACCAAGGGGTGATAACCATGTAAACAACCATGTTCATGATAAAATGAGACAAATTGACGATAAACCATATGAACATTAACCCTTTGATGAAATCAAACATGAATTCCAACTATTTCATTTTCATACTTGCAGTTATGAAAACGAAATCGAAAAGCAAGTACGTAAAAAGCGACGTATAATGGTGTCGTTTAATGAGAAAGGTTGTGACGAGTAATGAGAAATTAAAAACCCTGTGAAGGCAGCTTGTAAAAATAGAGATTAATATGGCTGCCAACATGCTGCAAGATTGTTTAGGTGTGGAATAGGTGAATATATTTTCCATCCTCTCTTGAGGCATGGTTTCGTAAATTGAACCCCTTAATCCAATTGTTGGTTTGCTTCAAACTGAGCAAAACACCAGTTCTCAAAATCAATGAGTAAAGAAACTTCCGAGGCATGGCACCCAGGAGTGATGGGTTCTCTAGCTGAAATCCTATCCCAGGAATCCATTGGAGTCGACAGTTCCTCAATCCGAGTCTCGATTTTCATTTTACGCCTAGTTGCAAGTCACATCCCAAACCATTTCGGGGACTCTTGGCAATTCCTCCTTGGGGCATAAAAGCCTAATGGAGCATCATTTTTGAGATCCATGAGATTTTGCATGCTTGTTTAGGCATGGAATAGGTGACCACATTTTCCATCCTCTCTCGAGGCATGGTTTCGTAAATTGGACCCATAAATCCAAATGTTGCATTGATTCTTACTGAGCAAAGCACTAGTTATCGAAATCGATGAAAAAAACAACTTCCGAGGGGTTGGAATCGAGAGTGAGGGGTGATATAGATAAAATCCTATGCCAAGAATCCAACAGAGATGATGATTTCTCAATCCAAGTCTCGATTTTCGTTTTATACCCAGTTGGAAGTCGCATCCCAAACCATTTCGGGGACTCTTGGCCAATTCCCGCTCATGCCATAAAAGACTAACATAGCAACATTTTTGAGTTTTGTGAGATGTTGCAAGCTTGTTTAGGCATGGACTAGGTGACCAAATTATCCATCCACTCCTGAGGCATTGTTTCATAAATTTGACCCTTAATCCAAATGTTGCATTGCTTCAAACTGAGAAAAACACTAGTTGTTGAAATCAATGATTAAAGAAGCTTCCAAGGCATGGCACCCATGAGTGAGGGGTGCTCTAGATGAAATCCTATCCCAAGAATCCATCGGAGTCGATGGTTCCTCAATCTGAGTCTCGATATTCATTATATGCCAAGTTGCAAGTCGCATCCCAAACCATTTCAGGGACTCTTTGCCAATTGCTCTTGAGGGCATAAAAACCTAATGGAGTAGCATTTTTTAGTTCCGTGAGATGATGTAAGATTTTTTAGGCATGGAATAGGTGATTATATTTTCCATCTGCTCCCGAGGCACGGTTTCGTAAATTTGACTCCTTAATCCAAATGTTGGTTTGCTTCAAACAGAGCAAAACAATAGTTCTCGAAATCAATGAGTTAAGCAACTTCCGAGGCATGGCACTCGGGAGTGAGAGGTTCTCTAGCTGAAATCCTATCCCAAGAATTCATCAGAGTCAACGGTTCCTCAATCCGAGTCTCGGTTTTCGTTTTATGCCCAATTGCAAGTTGCATCCCAAACCATTTCGGGGACTCTTGGCAATTCATCCTCGAGGCATAAAAGCCTATCTAAGCAACATTTTTAAGCTCCATGAGATTCTGCATGCTTTTTAGGCATGGAATAGGTAAACACATTATCCATCCGCTCCCAAGGCATGCTTTTGTAAATTGGACCCCTAAATCCAAATGTTGCATTGCTTCTTACTGAGAAAACCACTAGTTATCAAAATTGATGAAAAAAACAACTTCCAAGGGGTTGGAACAGAGAGTGAGGGGTGATCTAGCTAAAATCCTATGCCATGAATCCAACAGAGATGACGGTTCCTCAAATCGAGTCTTGGTTTTCGTTTTATGCCCAATTGCAAGTCGCATCCCAAACCATTTCGGGGACTCTTGGCCAATTCCCGCTCAGGGCATAAAAGACTAAAGAAGAAACATTTTTGAGTTCTGTGAGATGCTGCAAGCTTGTTTAGGCATGGACTAGGTGACCAAATTATCCATCTGCTCTCAAGGCATGGTTTCGTGAATTGGACCCCTTAATCCAAATGTTGCATTGCTTCAAATTGAGCAAAACACTAGTTGTCGAAATCAATGAGTAAAGAAACTTTCGAGGCATGGAACCCGGGAGTGAGGGGTGCTCTAGCTGAAATCCTATCCCAGTAATCCATCGGAGTGGACGATTCCTCAATCCGAGTCTCAATATTCATTTTATGCCAAGTTGCAAGTCACATCCCAAACCATTTCAGGGACTCTTGGCCAATTTCTCCTGATGGCATAAAAACTAACTAACTACATGTCTCTGTCAACTAGCTACTATATCTTACTACCTTGAAAAAAGACTGCACCAATTTGAACTGCACATTAAGTTTAACAACCACTACTTCCTACATAAAAATGTGGGTTGCACTATTGTTAACCATCACCATAATTATTTTATTCTTCAACTTGGATTGAACTAAAATAATATTTGTATAGTTCTACTCTTGGCTTGAACAAAACTAATATTTGTATAGTTCTACTCTTGGCTTTCCTTAGACATATTTCCAACTAAAGCACCCAATATTTTCAACACACCAACTGATTGTTAGATTTATTACTCCATAGCATTGACCCTCATCTTCAATGGACATTTCTTATCATAATTCTAATTTTCACAAATCCAACAAACAACAACCTTACTACTATTTTTTTTCTTAGATCCATATAATAAATTTATCATGTCCTTAGTGTTATCACATTAATATGTCCATAATATGTCCAAAATCAAGAGGGATAACACATTAAATTAGGTGGTTGACCACTAATATTGGTAATTCCACCCTAGTCTAATTGTGCATCCAAAACTAAAGATATAAATTTTTTATTTAGAACTTTGAATATAGAAAAAAAAGTTCATAAATTAGAGCTAGGATGATGATGGACTACTAACTAACAACATGTGCACATGCAATTGAATGTACAACCAAATAGGTACCTGTCAGATATTTCTTCGTCGAGTGAGGAAAGCTTAGGACAAATAGAGTCTGGAAATGCGACTGCATCTAGTAGATATGATAAGCAAACAAGGACCAGAGGTGAAAAAGTTAGAATACAATTTTGTAGACGCATGAAATTTTTTCTTGCCAAAGGAGGATCATGCTCTTATGATGATGAGAGCATAGGAGACATAGAGGTTCCACTCACGTATAAGCATTTGGTGAAACAATGGGTACCTAAGGAACTACCTCCTATAGATGTTGACTTCGTTGTCAACAATATGACATATCGCATTGCACCATCCTCTCTGCATGGCTTGGGGCTATTTTCCATGGATGGAATAATTGTAAAATACAATACAGTAACTGAATTAATGGACTATGTCAGACCGTTTTACAATTATAATGATTGGATGCGGTTGGTCTGGTACATGCAACGTATGCAAAGATATGCACTCGCCACAAATTATATACAACTAATAAACAAGGATAAAAATAAGGGAGCGACAATCTATATTGATGGAAGGCCTAAATCTTCCGGCAATATCACAGGGTTTATAAACAACACACGACCCTGGACAACAAACAAACAACCGAATTGCATATATGAGGGATGTGAAGAGAATCGGGTAGTCCTGTGCGCATAAAAAAGATAGCTTCCGGGGAAGAGTTATTAGTGGATTACCATTTGAATCGAATAGAAACATTGACTAATAGTGTGTAGGTTCTTATGCAACACCTCTTTAAGAAACCTCTGCTTATTGCATTATATTTTTTTATTATCTTTAACATTGTTGTAAATATTATCTTTAACATTGTTTTTTTGTTATCATTATCAATTTTTTAAATATTTGGGGGTTCTAATTATATTATAATGTGGCATGATGATCATGGAAAAGGGCCAGCCGTAGAACATGTAAATGATTATCGATTTCCACTTTCATTTTACGTTGTTTTTATTATTTGCTTAAATAATTTTATTCAAATAACATTGTTTTTGTTATGTAGTCCGCAGGCCATGTTGATCATGATTCCGCCGATGAGGTGGGGTTTTATTCATCCGCTGATCTTATGGTCTTAATAAAAAAAAGATCATTAAAGCTAACAAGGAACTTGCTAGCTTCTTAGATCATCTAGATCAAACTTCCGACGTCAAAGCAAAGATCAAGATCCTTATGTCACAATCTAACACATATAAGGTAATAACCATAATTTAAAGTGTTAATTTTTAATGTACTCATGTGTTCAATTATGATACTTTGTTATTTAACATTTATATTATCTCACGAAAAAACATTTTCTTTTATATAAAGACATTTTTGGAGCCTTTTCAACCTGGTGTTGGTAGTAGTGGCGCTACAGAGACGCTACAGAGTCATGATGCAAGCAGTCATACATATGCTAGAGTACTATTTATTTCTCCATCTTCCACACCTAATTTAGATAGGAGCCATGACACGCACCACCAGACATCCACACCTCGATCAAAGTCTAGAGATGGTGGCAGAGATGAGGATCATGGTGATGTGGTTGAGATGGTTGCATTTCCTGGAGATAGACGTGTGACAAGTATGGGGACCCTTCTGTGCACATTTTTGGTCGACAATAATGGACTTCCATTAAAAAAATCAAGATTCCCAGGTAGTTTTAATTCATATTTTAATCGTTTAATGTTGTCCTTCTCATACATAAATCATCTAGATTATTAATTTTAAATTAATGATCATATCTTTTTGTGTGTAGGAAACGACCTTTTTTATAGGCACCTAGAGAGCAAGGCCTTGTTGATTTTTGGGGTAACCTTACACAAGAGGTGGAATTGCCAGAATTCCAACCTCAAAAATGAACTTATGGATTATCTTGAAGTCCTCTTTTGAGTAGACACATTCAATAAAAAAGTGTTCACCTCTGCAAAAGGTGAATATTTAAAATATACGCAGGATGTTTATAGACGAAGCTTGGCAGGAAATCCTAGGTATGAGTGTCCTCCCTCAATTCCAGAGAGGGAGTGGAAGGCGATCATTGATGATGAAAAAGAGAAGATTTTGAAAAAACTAGGAGAACAAATAACTGGTACACCAAGGTAAATTACAATATTTTGATTTCAATACTAGCTTTATTTTTCTTTAGATCTAAATAAAAGTGTGGTTATATATAACATACTTGAAATTTTTGATGATAGGTTGCCTGACACTTCGAAGGAAACCAAAGCAAGGATTGCCAAACATGGCCAACACAAGCTAAGCCAGGGTGGTTACTCGAGGTTACAGTCACGAATCGTAAGTACCCAAACATCTTAAGAATATTATTTGTATCACCTAACAACGTTCAGGTAATTGCAGCCAAAAACATTAAAAAACCATACCCTTATCCAATGCAGGGCGACGACTTCAGAACTGAAACCACGGAGGAAGACCTCCAACTCGGTTACAAGTATGATTATAAATCTGTGGTTGATCATAGGAAAAGCATGGGGTAGACCCCAAGATCCAATTAGCGGTATAAGGTAAATAAAAACCAATCCACATTAACCTTTCATTACTTATAAAATAAGTAAATGTTTGATATCGTCCATAATTTAATGTCTTACTTTGTTTTAATCAAGGGAGCAACACTATCAACGAAACCATTAGTACTAGACAACAAAGAGTTGATAGTGCAACATAGCCAGAAGATCATGGTGCTCCCCAGCATCCCCATCCCAGTGAGGTGTAGCCCCAAGATGTTCCTCTAACTGAGGCCCACGACGGTAAAATGTCTATATATTAATCATATACTTAATAATTTTGTACTTATAAATTTTGACGTTTCAATGGCAGAGAATGTCATAGGTGATCCTCCTCAACCTGAATATCAGGTGAATAGGCCGACAACCATTCCAACGGTGCTGACTAGAGGACCAGCTAAATAATTACATTGTATGTTTTTTTTTTAATATTAATTAACTACTTCAATGATATTTAAAAATTGGCCATGTAAATTTAATATTTTTTATTTTTGTAGGTGATGGATCCTCACAGAAGCATCCACGCCATGGGTACGAGACCAGACGTACTTGGTGTGAAAGGACTGAAACAACATCAGCTGGTGAAGAGCACCCAGTAAACGAAGAC
>JASDQU010260351.1:1144-15682 GCA_032191745.1 Picea mariana
AAAAAGAGATAATTTCAGATAATAAGCCTCTTCGAGGGGGCAACCTCCTTTTACCCCACTTAAATGTTCAAGTACAAGATGATTCAAAATGAAAATGTCTCCTTGGTATATATAGGAGACTAGGAGGTATAATTACAACTAATGGACTAAAGCCGACATAAATAAAATAACATTAGTAATATAATATGCCCCAATTAAGGGGTAATGAGCCAATATTAGGGCTTAACACATCCATCCAGGTTATTGTATCCATTTCCCATTCCAGAATGGAAATGGGAGGTTGTTACGGTTGATTTTATCACAAAGTTGCCCAGAACAATGAAGCAACATGATTCCACCATGGTGGTGGTGGATAAATTAACTAAAGAAACACATTTTGTTCCAATGAAGACCACACATAAGAAATTAAATATTGCATATATTTTAATAAAGGAAGTTGTTAGATTACATGGAGTTCCTAAGACAATAGTTTCAGATAGAGATCCAAAGTTTACTTCAAATTTTTGGAAAGGTTTGTTTAAAGGCTTTGGGACGAGTTTAAATCTTATCATAATGTATCATCCAGAGTCATATGGGAAAATAGAGAGGAATAACAAGATAATTGAGGACATTCTTAGAATGTATGTGATGGATCAACCATCAAAGTGGGAATATTATATTCATTTAGTTGAATTTTCCTACAACAATGGGTAGTAGGCCTCATTTAAAATGAGTCCATTTGAATCAATGTATGGAAGAAAATGTAACACTCTGGTGAGTTGGGATAATCCAGCAGATAGAGCAATTGTTGGGCCATATTTGTTGAAGGAAATGGAAGATAAGATGACAAAGATATATAATACTTTAAAGGATGCCCACGATAGGCATAAAATTTATGCAGAGAAGAATAGAGTTTTCAAATATTTTTAAAGTGGGTGAACATGTGTTTTTGAAAGTGAAGGAAAAGATAAGTTTTCTAAGATTAAAAAGTTTTCCGAAGTTGGCAGCGAGATATTGTGGACCTTTTGAAATATAAGAAAATATAGGGCCATTTGCATACATGTTATCATTACATGCATCCATGAGAGTGTATAATGTATTTTGTGTATCATTATTAAAGAAGTATGTACCTGATCCTAACCACATAATCAATTGGAATGTGATCCAGGTGGAGCATGAAGGGGATTTCCAGGTGTAACTATTATGCATCCTAGACCATAAATTCAAAGTTCTTAGGAGCAAATTCATAGGGATGGTAAAGGTTCAATGTACCTAATACAATCCTGAAGATGCTACATGGGATCATGAGGAAAACATAATACCTGCAAATGTTTTAAAATTTTGAAGAAAATAGAATGAAAGACTCCATTTTGAGCATCTAAAGTTCTGGAACCACATCTTCGAGTCTGTTGTTCCTGACTTTATACTTTAAGGTTGTAAAGTATACCGTCAAGGCATCCGTAAAGGTAAAAAGGAATAACTTAAGAATAAGAATTGAAGAGGAAGGGTGAAGCAAAATCAATTTCTCAATTGTCTTTGTCTAGCTTCCCGTTGTTCTTGGATGCTAATATCTCTCTCAATAGCAGCCCATGAACATTCTAATTCGACCCGATTAGTTGTTGTTTGTAGGATGGTATTAAAAAGGTTCAGAGCGATACTAGTTTGATCTTGAAGGCCAGGTTCAATGTTGGGTTGTCTGCTATTTGGGACAATCATGGAGAATAAGATTTTATTTAATTGTGAAATAATTTAATCAAATGTCACTTCAAACTTTTAAGAGATGAGAATAGGAAAAACAATTTTGAAATTCAAAACACTAACATAAATACATTCGAGGTCGTTTCCTGGATTTGTAACAATTTGAGAATTATAAAATAACAAAGAAGTACTACTGAAAAATATGAGGCTTTAATCAAGAAAGAATCTCATATTTTTAATAGGTAATAAAGAAGGAAAATGAGATTTCTAATGAAAAGTTAAGTATTAAGGTTCAAATGATTCACAGGTCTTAAAATCACTAATAGCAATTTCAGAGGAAAAGCTGTAAATAATTTGATATCCAAATCAATCTGAACTATAAAAGATGTTTACAGATAACTTCAAATTGATTATTCATTATAAAAACATTGAATGAAAAACATAATAAAATATAGTAAAAAGGGTTGAAGAACACATAGCTACAAATTGGAAGGATTCAAAATCTCGTCTGTATCATATATTATGATGGATTGGAAAACTGTTAATTCAATCATCTCTCTCCAAAAATCAAAAGCCTTTTCTCAGTATTTTGAAAATACATTTATACATCTTCATCAAATATTTTCTTGTTGGTGATTAACCAACTTCCTAAGATTACAGTTACATATATGAATAATGTCAACCGTTTAAATTTGTTTTCTAATTTCTAATGATGAAAATATTCAAAAAAAATGCTTTTACATTTGTGTTGATGAACTTCCTTTCTCTGCCTCAAGACAGTGAACACACTTTCCCAAAAATTTCACAAAAACTCTGGGAGCGTCTGGTATCTCTTTTGCTTCAAACATGAAGAATCTTTTATATAATTCAGGCAAACGATATTCTATCATCTTCCCTGTGAACTTAATAGTTTGCAACTTTAGGTTTGGTGTCACCATCCATTTGACAATTTTTGTGATATTGATTAATTTAATTTTTGAGATCTCTATGTTCATTTCCTCCAGCTCTTCTTTGAACCTTAGCTGGTGCTTGGCAATGTTAATCTCACCTAATAATCTGGGACAGTCATTTTTTCCAATATTCAATGGAGTCCTTTCTAAGAGATCAAAAATTCCCTGGCAATCATCATTGACATCTCTGGTTATTCTTTTATATTCGGCCAGGTCTGCTTCCCACACTTTAAGTATTACGTCTCCTTTAACCTATTCTGAAATGGATAATTTCTTAATCCTTCCAACTTCTTCCTTTATTGAGAGGGCTACTGCCTTTTGGAAAGTTGTTCTAGCTGCTTTCGCTTCGCTTTCCTTTTGGAAAACATTCTCCAAGGATTTATTTGTTTCTTGAAAGTAATTCTGGACTACTTCCAGATTCAAAAACACTTTCTGTTGTTCTTCTTCTATTTTCAAATGTATTCCCAATGCTTGTGTCCTGAAAATTTCAAGTTCTACTATTTGATTATTAATAGAACTAATTTTATCTTGTAACTGTTTATTTTCTTCTTCCTGCTTTTGGACCTGTGCCTGTGTGACCTGTATTATCTGTTTTGCCTCTTCTAAGTCTGTTTTCATTTTCTGAATTTCTTCAATATCTTTTAGTCTAGCTTGTTCTAGACCCTTTTGTATTCTCCAACTGATATTTCTCTCAGTTTCTTTCAATTTGTCTTGTAGCTGAGTTATTGTTTGGTCTTTTTGTTCGAGCATGGTTGTTAAGCTGCCAATAGAATATATATTTGCCAATGCCATAGCACCCATCATACCTGCTAACTCTGTAGCAAATTCTCCATCTTTAAGCTTCTTTCCATCTATAATGACCCTATGTTTTTTAATCATCCCCTCTCCTCTCAGATGAATTTCCTGTTTCAAGATTGCTCTTCTCTTTTTACTAAAAAAATAATTTGATGGAGGGATCTCATCCCTTGAAATTGGCTCTAGATCACTGACATACAGAGCTCCTTCATGAGGGGTTCCATAAGTTGATTGCAATGGGGTTAACGAAGTGATGGGACTTCCAAGCTCTGTTGATGTTGTTCCTCCTGTCTTTTCTGGAACATCCTTAGGGATTTCTGGGGGTGCTTCCAGCTCTTTTCCCTTCCCTGTCTCTGATTCTTTTGTCTGGGAACCCTCTGTGTCTTGGGAAGGTATCTCAGTATCCTTCATCTTTCCTTTAGGATTTGCTTTATCCTGTGTATTTGTTTCAAACCCTGGGGGAGGCGGTTGAAACTTCACCCTGTAAACTCTTGCGTAGGAAAATTCACCTATGGCCCTAGAATGACGTGAATCCGGTCTATGAGTCATATGGCATGGCCTGTGCTCTGTTCAGTACTTCTTCATAGGATTTAACATCTTTGAATACATCATCATAGATAGATGTTTCATGTTCATAGGCCTTTAGATTACAATGTATAAAATCCCTACTTATTATTTGGTAGGGGTCATACTTTCTGTGCTCAATATCTACTAATTTAACTTCTTCTAATGATTCATCCTCTACCTTAGAATGGCCTAGATTTAATAAAGAAAATTTCTCAATATGTACAGGGAAAGTTGGCCATGAATTCTTCTGAGTTGCTTTTAGTTCTAATCCAACGTCGTCTTTTACTATATGATGGGCTACCTCCCTGCACACCAATCTGCTTGGTAGGAATTTAGGGAGTGCATGAGGGGGAACGGAACAAATGTAAACCCTAATGTAGGAAAAAATCTCCTCAATAAACCAATCGACAATTGCTTTAATATTTTTTGTGATTGCATCAGAAATGCGAGGGGGTTCACATCCAAAAAATATTTTATGCATCGGAATTATAATAAAATGACAAACCTCATAAAATGCATCCTTTGCATTTTCTTCCCAAAGGGCCGAGTGATATTTATGAATGGGTTCTGGACAAAAAATGTTCCAACTCCAATTCATTAAGGGAAAAGGAGTCACATAACAGATTGCATCCATAATGTATGCTGACATGTAAAAGGTTGTTGGTTGTCCCTTTGATTTTGCTTCTTTGTATTTTGAGATTTTCTATGTTAGTTTATCTAACAAAACCTTATGCTAGTTAAAAGCATTCCCTTCTAAAGCTTCTTCTAAAAAGGGCACCCAATCTGCATGAAAATGGCAGGGATCTTTTCTCCCGAAAAGTCTACATAGCATAATAGCTACATATACCATGTATTCATTCAAGGATGTTGTAGCGTAAATCCCATGGGCATCATCTCTAAAATTTGTTGGACAACTCGCCCATTCTTTAATCATATCAGGATATGTCCGGTTTGCCTCAATGCATTATTTCCTCTGAAACTCTGCTAAAAATTCGGCATTAAAAGTATGTTTAGGATTTGGAAAGAGTTTATACATTACTTGTATGTGTTCTTGATTGAATGAGCCGATGATAACTCCTTGATCATTTAAGATGCTCCTGGTCGGGATATCAAACTTTTCCAGGGCCCAACTGATCATATCATTGTATGCCACGAGCCGTAGGCGTGCAATGATCTTATGAAGCTCTGACTCAGCTATGTCCAGACAATGATTCTCAGAATCAGGATGAGCATTCTGGAGTTCATATTCTATAAATTCAGAGATTTGAGTCCAAGCTTTAATGGAGTCTATAGTGTGTGGTGTGGTGTCAGAGATGATATCTCCTTCCTGTGTATCTTTTCTCTTCTTCGGTGCCTTTTTCGGTGCCATGACTTTACGTTAAATTGAAAACCTGTTGCAGAAAATGAATGAACGGGCTTAGCTAAGTGTTTATTGTGGTTGATGAAATAAAAACACAGACATTAAAATGATCACTTTGAAAACTTTTAAAAGTGATAGGATTGACACAGCTGTCAAGAATTCAAGGCATTTAATGCAGAGGATATTTTTCTGAGATATGCATTTAATGTCCATATTTAGGCGCCTTCGGATTTTTAAAGAAAACTCGGGACACTTTACTTAATCAGAAAGTGAAACATGAATGAAAACTTAGAAAGAATGATTATCATTAATCCTATTTTAGAAAAAAGGTTAATTAGTTCTAATCATAGATTAAGACTGAAAACTTCATAATTCGGGATTTCGGAAATCATGATGTCGAGAAGTATGTTATCGATGAAATCTGATCTCCGAAATCACAAAATCGCGACGTGTTAATTAATACTTAAAACGTTTTAGCAAAGTAATTAATTGAGATTAAATGTTTTCGAGATTTCGGGGATCATGATGACAGGAGAAGTATGTCATCGATGAAATCCGATTTCCAAAATCGCAAAATCGCGACGGGTTTTTTTTAAAGACAGGACTTAAACTCATCTTAATTAACTAACTAATCATGATTAATGCCAAAAACAAATTAGTTTGATTTAACACGAACTATGATCGGGGTTTCATGATTCGGGATTTTGGGAATCATGATGACAGGAGATGTGTTATCACTGCACCGTGAATCTTGAAATTACAACATGATTATCTTAACCCTTAACCTTTCACATTAGAGAATTAATTAATCCGTGTTTTAACTAAGACTTCAACGTTTCAGGAAATCGGGGATCGGGATTTCGCGATTTGATTTGTATCAAAAAATATGCTTTCAGCAAACCCCGAATCCTGAAAATTCTTCAAGCTTAACCTTAAATCCATTAGTTTTAAAACTTATCATGATTAAAATGATTTCATAGAAAAGGCATCAGGATTTCTTATAATTATTTTAAGCCTCTTTTCCTTTTATTATTCAAATAATTAAATTCTTTGAGAAAAGGGGGCCGTGTGTTTGGGATTGATAACCAAACTCATGTTTTGTGAAAAGCCGAAACCCGAAAAAAGAAAATTTAGGCCTTAAGGATAAAAAATTTAAGAATTTTTTCAACATAGGCTCCAACTAGGGACCTCATCTCCTTGTGGGACGAGGAGAACATGTAGACTTAGTGCCTTCATCGGGTTAATGGTGTCAAGGGTTTATCACTGCCGAAACTGCTAAGGAAGAGGAAAAAGAGGGAAAAAGAGATTTCATTTTAACTTCTATAAATATTTTCAAAGTTCTTATTTGTTTTAAACTTAGTTGTATTCTCCTTCATAATCGTCTCCTTCTCGTCTAAAAATAAGTTAGTATTAAGATGATCAAAGCAATCTTAGGAACCTCAATAGATTTGTGACTTTCGGCTTGCATCAATCGAAACAAAACTTATATTTTTAAATGGGGAGCTCTATCTAGACTTGGGATGCAGATCCGGTTTCAAAAAAAATGGTAACTAGAGTAGAGTGATAGATAAGTATGACAACCTTACAGATACCTCAGATATTGCTTCACTGCCAATGGGCCTGTTCAGTACCCCGTTGAAGTTATCTGTCCCTTTTTTACTGAATTTCCTTTCACCGCTTCGAGTGCTAATTATATATTTACACTCAGATATTGCTTCACTACCAGCGGGCCTGTTCAATACCCCAGTGAAGTTATTTTTTTCTTTATATTAGACGAGGGCAATCATTTTCCTTTCATCGTGTTTTGGACTAGATGGGGGAAATCAAATATGAATTTCCTTTCACCATCTGTCTTATATTTATCTTATGAATATGAAGCGGGGGCAATCAATGATACATAATATACCAGGGGTGGTATCTGTGTAAAAATTTGCAATAGAGGTTTGTCAACCTGTTTTGATTACTCTATACCAACCTTTTCTCAACTATCAAAACACCTTAGTCTGGAGAGAAAAAAAGGGGAAGATTAATTTCAGGGGTTTGCTTTTGAGCAAGCTTAAATCCTCAGAAAAATTGTTAAGAAACCTAAGAGAGATAGAATCATACTAAGCATAACCACGTTTATTCGGAGAATAAGAAATATGAGGACTGGTCTTACTGATTTAGAACTATTTTTCAATTTCAAAAGTTAAGACGTAATCTCTCCTACCTCTATGGGAAACCCGAAAAAGCAAATGATTCAGAATTGAGGGTATAAAAAGGAGACGTCGAATGATCTGTAAGTCAGAAAACAAAGGTTATAAATTAAACCTAACCCTTTAGACTCTTCTCTTAAATATTTTTACTTTGATTACCTCTAATTTGTTCTAGGTGAAACCCTTAAGGCTTAAGTATTGAAAACTCTTTTTTATTTACCTATCAGCTTACGGGATAAGCAACACATTTTTTGAAAGAATTTTTTTTATAAAATGAACTTTGCTGGAACTCATAACTTTGCATTACCATTATCATTCTTCTTTTTAAAATAATAAAAAATCCTATCTATCACCTATTTTGGAAAATTTATCTTCTGATTTCAGGTTGTCAGTCTGCTACTTTTTCTTGTCAGGCCGTCAGCCAGAATCCTGTGAAAGGACAATATAAAAAGTATCATTTTATTTATTTATTTATTTATTTTTTAAAAGAATGAAAATAGAATTTTTAAAGAAAATTATGAAAATAAAAAACAAAACGGTATATACAGTGGAAATTCTGGAAATCAATTATTCCATATAATGTTTTAAAAAACGCCCGTTGATCGGGGTGTTCAGAATTTTACCATCCAAATTTTCAAGTAGAAATGAATTTTTTCCTTCAGGAGATGCTACCTTAAAAGGTTCGTACCAAATGTGATCAAATTTACCATTTTTTCCTGAATCCTCCTTTCGAGCATCCCATCTCAAAACCAAATCCCTGGAGAGAAAATTTTTGTATTTGGCTTTACGATCGAATAACATCTTCATGTCATCCTGGTACTTCTGCAACCTTTCATCCACTACCGCCCTGTGTTGCTGAACTTCAATCAGCTGGTTTATCCTTCTTGTGAGAGGATTCGGTTCTTCCTTCTCGTCTTTCCATAGTTTCATTATAGGAAGTGCTAGATTTATAGGCAACACTACATCTGTTCCATATACCATTTGGAAGGGAGAAGTTCTGATAGACTTTTTCGTGCCTATCCGATTTTCCCACAGAGCGTATTTTAAATGCATATGCCAAGACTTTTTATTTGTGTTTAGCACTTTCTTGATTATACTGATTAAGCTCTTGTTTGAAGATTCTGCCAGACCATTTCCCTGAGGGTAGTATGTTGTGGAATGACCAATCACAATATTATATTTTTGGCAAAAGATGACTATAGCCATAGACTTAAAAGCCTGCGCATTGTCTGTGACTATCTTTCTGGGACAGCCGAACCTAGACAAAATATTTTCTTCTAAGAAATCTATAACCATCGAATCAGTAGCCTTTCTTGTTGGGATAGCTTCCACCCATTTGGTGAAGTAGTCTGTAGCGGTCAGGATCCATCTGTGTTGAGCACTAGAATGAGGATTAATTTCACCTATGAAATCTAGTCCCCATTGTTAAAAAGGAGCTTATGTCTTGACCGGGACCAATGGCATCGCTGGGAGTTTATGTTTTCCTGCAAAAAATTGGCAAGGGCTACAAGCTCGTACCTTAACATTGACGTCTGGGAAAAGTTTGGGCCAATAATAACCAGCCCTCAGGATTTTATATGTCGTAGCTCTCCAGGCATGGTGTCCTCCACATACTCCTTCGTGAAATTGACTTATAACATTTTCTGTTTCTGACTCGACCAGACAGACCAAGAGGAAGCCAAGTGGGTCTTTCCAATATAATCATTTTTTGGAAATACAGTATTTGATTGCATGCAGCTTTAGCATTCTAGTTTTGGATGGAGACAAGTCACTTGGACCTTTCAATGTCAGTAAGTAGCTACTATGTCCTTGTACCAATTTTATGACGTGAATTTCTCTTCGAGTCAGTTTTCAATTATTTGGTCCTCAAGTTCATTCACGTCTACCCACTCTTCCTCCTCCTGAGAGTTGTTTATCCCAAGAGCTTTGAAATTGGATTCAGCTAAAAGTCTAGCTAAGCCTTGCCCCTTTACTAATTTTGTCGGTTTAACCTCCAAGTCGAACTCTTGAATTTTGGCAAGCCATCTTCCTCTTTTGCCATCACTGTCTGCTTGAACCAAAATATCTTTTACAGAGCTAGTGGGTACATATGCAATCACCTTAGAATGTAAAACATAAGTTCTGAAAGCTTTTAACGCTTTTACCATAGCATATGCTTCTTTTTCCATTATATTATATCTGAGTTCGGCATCTCCGAGACTTTTGCTAAAGAAGGCTATCAGTTACTTGAAACCTTCTTCATTCTTCTGAAGGAGTACGACGGTGAGTGTGTGTTCAGAGGCGAATGAAAAAATAAGACAAATCCTTGAGATAATCGGGGCTCGCTAGTAACGGCACCTCGCTTATAACCTTCTTGATAGGGGAAAAGGATGCTTTAGATTCTGCTGTTCATTTCAATTCATTGTTTTTCCTGAGCATATCTGTAATTAATTTCACGATTTCAATGAAGTTAGGAATAAATCTTCTCAAAAAATTTATTTTTCCTAAAAATGACTGAATTTCTTTCACATTCCTAGGAATAGCTATTGTATCTATAGCTTCAACTCTTTTAGGCTCAATTCTAATTCCATCTTGAGATACGATGTAACCCAACATCTTGCCTTCTTGCATAGCGAAATGAGACTTCTTAGGATTTAAGGATAGACCAAACCTGTGGCATATCTCAAATGTCTGTTTGAGATGTATTAGATAATCTTCATCCGATTTAGAAAAAACAGTAAGGTCATCCAAATAGATAACTACAAATTTATCTCGTTCGCCAACGAAAGCGATATCCATTGCGCGTTGAAAAGTAGCACCTGCATTCATCAATCCAAACGACATTTTATCGTACATAAATGTACCCCAAGGAGTACTAAAAGCTGTTTTTTCTTTATCATGATCAATGGCGGCAATTGATTGTAACCTGAAAATCCATCAATCATTGACATCCTATTAGCTCCTACTAATTTTTCTAGAACATGGTCCAATTTGGGTAGGGAATAATTATCTTTGAGAGAGGATTTATTAAGATTTCTGAAATCGACACACAGTCTAATTTACCTGTTTTTCTTCCTAACCGGGACCAAATTGGCTACCCAATCAGAATATCTCAATGGTACAATTATCTTAGCATCAAGGAGTTTTTTGACTTCTCGTTTGATAACAGGTAGTAAAATGGGGTTGATTTGTCGGAGTTTTTGTTTAAAAGGTTTGACACCAGGCTTCAGGGGTATCTTATGTTCGATCACAGAAGTGTCTTATGTTTTCAGTTCTTCATACGACCATGCGAAAACATCTTTGTATTTTCTTAACAACTCCATGTATTTATTTTTATTTTCTGTAGATAGATATTTGGATAGTTTTACCATCTGGGGGTTTTCTTTAGTTCCTATGTTACAATCTTCAACATCCTCTGGTTGGGGTTGTAGGGTGGTTTTTGAAGGGATATCATCTTGATTGAATAGTCTTTCCAAGGGAATTAGACCCTTAGGAATCTGGTTGTTCTTGAGAACGAGCATTCGGTGATTCACAATTTTATCATGAAACTCTTTAGAATCCTCCCCCTCCTGCATGATCCAAATGGGATCATTTTGATTTTCTTATTCAGTGTGCATTTCTGCAAATTCATCTAATGATTCTAGAAACTTTTGAAGCTGCTCATCATCCTCAATGACCTACTAATGTTGTATGTTATTCAGTATCGAAGGTCGATGTCTCATTTGTATGTGATAGTTTAATTTAAAAGTGGTTGGGGATGTGAAAGTTGATGCTACTTTGGCTAAAGCATCAACCTATTGATTTTCAGACCTTGGGACGAAATGAACATTCACAGAGGAGAAAAAGTTCTCAATTAAATCCCAGACACAATTCCTATAGGACCGCAATCTAGGATGCTTGGCCTGGTACTGCCGATTCACCTGTTTTATGATTAACTCGACGTCACCAAAGACTTCAAGTTTCTTTATTTTCATCCTCCGAGCAACTTCTAATCCTAGCACTAAAGCTTCATACTCACATACATTGTTTGTACAATCCACATTCCACTGAAGCCTATATGAAAACGGGATTACAAATTGATCATCGGGAGCCACAAGGAGTGCTCCTGCTCCGACTCTAAGGAAAGACGAGGCACTGTCAAAATACATTTTCCATACACCAGTGTTATATACATTTTTTTTTATTTCTTCTTTTTTATTTCTTTCTTCTATACAATTTTCGTCTATATCTACTTCAAAATCGTCATCAATAGATAATATACAATTTCCTAATTCTTGGTTAGCAATATAAACAGGATGATTATTTGGGTTGTGTGGATCACCTACCGTAAATGCCAACCTAGTCTCTTTGTAAAGATGCATGTATTGTCCTCTGAAAATTGGAATTGTAGCGTATGTCATGTCCAGTTGGAGAGATCCTCCAAGCTTGGCACCCCATGACTTGGATAATAGCATACCATACTTTGGAGGGATGTTAGCGACTACTACATCCATAAGAATGCTTTTAGCAGGTATTTGAGCTAAACCTACCACTAGGTCTTTAATCATACCTATGCATTTGACTTTCCTTGAATCAAAAGAATATAAGTCACCATAGGGCCTTGTGATTTCAAGACCAAGTTTTTCCATAATTGCCTTTGGCATCACATTGTGGGAAGCTCTAGAATCCAGCATACAGTTATGGAGAAGGTGGTCAAACAAGGTTAACGTGATATAAAAGGGGGCCACAGTGTCTCTCGCACCTTCGAAGTGTGGACCAAAGACTATGTTTGTCTTGTCATCTTCTAAGTTGATGACATCAGCCTGGCTTTCGTCTTCAGAAAAGCTAATCATCTTGGCAATTTGTTTTCTGTATATGGGATTTTTAGTTAATTCAACAAGGGGAATAGGAATTTTGATTTTATTTATTTCGTTTTCCAAATTAAAATTTCCTAGGGCCTTGTCATTTTCTATATTCGAGGCCTCCATTTCTTTTTTTTTAGCTTTTCTTTGTGATGTGGACTTTTTTTCATTTACAGGAGCTTGTGTCTTCACAGGGAGTGTTTCTACTGGCTCTGACTGGACAAGTTGTGTATTAGCTGAGTGTTTTTTTGCAGGTTGTTTATCAACAACTTTTGGAGTCACCTCATTGGTTTCACCTCTTGGCAAGATCTTTCTTGTCGAAATAGTTGGGAGACTTTTGTTCCTTGGTCTTAAATTATATTTTCCCTGTAATTCAGCTATGATATCATCTGCGATATCTTGATATGTGAAATCTTCAGACATATTGTTGCTAACATTGTCTTCCGATGTAATTTCTTTATTTAAAGATTTTTCGTAATCCTGTCTCGATAAATAAGGTGATTTATTATCGTCGCTGAGATTATTAATATCTTCATCGATCTCTTCAAAATCTCCTAGATCTTCCTCTCCAATGAAGTTTTCACTTTTGAAGGGGGTTGGAATTTTTTGGTCTTCATTTTTAATTATTTTCTGTGGGACCTGAGGATCAGGATTTCTTCTAAAATCTTTTCTGGGGAAATTATCTCTTTTCGATTTCTCTAGTTCCATTTTTGAGATATTGTTTGAAAGTTCTCTAATTACCCTTGCCATCTCATCTATTCTATCTCCCGAGGATTTCCTCAATCTTGAAGGTCCACATTGTTCTTTGAATTTCCTATTTTCTTTGTTTCCAGTTTCTGTTTTTTCTTTTAATTCCCCTAATGCCATCATGTTTGATTCAATCTCAAGCGCACCATCCTGCATTTTCATGAGATCTGTTGATCTCCTTTCTCTCAATAATAAGGCAAAGTTGGGATCAAAAGCACCAGCAAAAGTCACATTTTCTACGGGTTGTGAAGGTTTAACCTCAACCGGGATTTTATTATACAACTTGTTGAACCTTTGAGTGAATTCTAGAACTGATTCAATTTTTTTCTTTCTAAGGGCTCCAAATTCAGTCAAGTAGTAGAGGTGGTCCTTCCTCTCTCCCCATTGTCTAATAAAATCACTTTCAAGTTCTTCATAAGATCTTAAAGATCCAGCTGCTAAGGATCGGAACCAGGTCCTCACTTGTCCTTCGAAAGTCTGAACCAGGAGTCTAGAATAGACATCTTCATGTTCTATTCCGAGGATGTTAGCAAATTGGTCGAAAAATTTTATATGTTCTTGAGCAGTCAAATCCCCTTCCTTTGTAAATTTTGGAAGACTTTTCATATAATTTTCGGGGAGATCATGTAGAGGAACGGGAAGGACAAGGGGAGCATATCTAGCAGCTACTTTAGTGAATATTCCAGGAAGCGGTACTTGACCACCTGTTGGTCCTCCAGGGGCACCACCTCTAGCTCCAGCACCTCCTTGTGCAGCCATGGTTAGATTTGAGGATGAAGCTCGGAATGTGTGAGGAGAAGATTATGGGAAATATGGGGAGGAAACCTCAGGAAAAGAGAACGTATCGTATGAGAGGGGAAGAGAAATAGATATTTCAAGAGTTTCTGAAACGTTTAACTGCATAAATTCAGGTTGACATATAGTATGTATGGGTAAAAATACTTGTCTAAGTGATTTTAAAATCTTTTCCAGATCGGAGACTGGCGAGGTCTGCTTACTATCCGAGTTTTTTCTGGTGTTCTTTTGGCTAATAGCCAGTTTAGTTATCGTGGAGTCGCCAAGTGAAAAATACTAGTATCCTTAGAAGGTTTTCTATTCTTGTTCACTATCAAAGACAAAAAATGTCAATGTCATTCTTCCCAAGGAAAAGATTTGTTTCTTCATTCCCCACCAACGGCGCCAAATACATGTTGTTTCTGAGTTTATACTTTAAGGTTGTAAAGTATACTGTCAAGGCATCCATAAAGGTAAAAAGGAATAACTTAAGAATAAGATTTGAAGAGGAAGGGTGAAGTAGAATCAATTTCTCAACTGTCTCTGTCTAGCTTCTCATTGTTCTTGGATGCTAATATCTCTCTCAATAGAAGCCCATGAATGTTCTAATTCGACCCGATTAGTTGTTGTTTGTGGGATGGTATTAAATAGGT
>JASDQU010260352.1:0-15700 GCA_032191745.1 Picea mariana
CGGGTGTAAAGCTTCCTGATTGGCAGGAAGCACATTTTTGAACCCCGAAGCACGCTTCCGAAATCCAGAAGCGCACTTCCTAGCTAGCTTCCTGAGCGAACTCGCTCCGAGCGAGCTTCCGAGGCCGAAGCGGGGGGGGGGGCGCTTCCGGTAACCCTGTTCATAAGTCACAGGGACCATAACATATAAATCACATCCAATAATTAAATTACCCAAACATGTGCATCAAACCCCCCTTTAACCAGACAAATGCTCAAAGACATTATGCAATTTAACAAGTCAACTTTGGAGAAGGTCTCAGGGTGTCCTATTGGGCTAATCCTCCTTAAGTTTGGGGTGTTTCCCAGGTGAGAACCAATCTAGGTCATGTAAGTGTGTGAGGTTGTGTGGGGTAAGTGTTTGGGCATGGGGTGCAATGATAACAGGGAAATGTAGATCTTACTTGTGAGTGCCTTTGTAGAGGGCGAGCTACACTTTGTCATAGATGCCATTTTTCCTAGCCCATTCAATGCCTTTTATTCTTAGCTTCATTACTTTTGATCTTTTGCTTTTATGCTTCAAGGGAAGAGTTGAGGGACACTGTCCTGGCTTGGTGACCAGAGGTGACAGCGTTATCCACAAGCATTTCACAGAGATGAGAAGGTTGGCTTGTGATGAGACTCGCTTTCTCTTGGCTATGCCACCAAGAGCCACTACCCTGGTTTGGTGACCAGATAGATGGTAGTGTCATACCGCTACACGCCCATGGTCATAATAGGCCGACTCATGATGAGACCTCCCATCCACCTGTTGACCACCTATTTCAACTAGGGGGTCAACTCCATGTGCCATGATGATATGTACCTGATGGTGCTACTAGTTTGAAGACTTTCTGGTTCTACAAGGCATTTTTGGCCTTCAGCAAGTGTTTTTGTAATTGGAATTTCCGCTCCCCTATGTGGGATTATAATGTAATGGGTCTGCATGGATCATAGTTTAGGTCAGTTGCCTAGGACTTCATCATTAGAGGAGTTCCTTTCATCGAGTGTTTTATTTCCTCAGGTTATTAATTTGGCCTAACAAGCCTTATTAATTTCCCTTGAGTTTTTCACTCCCACAATAATTCTCCAAAGTGGTGAAAGGCGTTCTAATGGTCGAGCCCTATGGTGACTCGTGTCTAGGAATATCGTAAATGACCATGCTAGACATCTTCTAGAGTCTTGCGGAATTCCGTCGAGTCTAAGTATTTTTATTTTATTTTTTTTAAATTACCCATTTAATGGTAATTTTAATTAATTTTTGATAAAAAATGTAAAAACTGGATCCTTGGGATTTTGATAGGAGTATTTGTGCTCAAAAGAAATGGAATGAGACCCCCTACACCCTTGGAGAAAGTTTCATCTCAATTGGACAAGTTTTGTTAGGTGTTTGTCCATGAGGAGTCTCAGTCAATCTAAGACAACAATTTAATTGCTAGAATTGACAAAGTCAAACTTGTCAATTTTTTGTAATATGAGCAAATTAACTAGAGAAAGAGTGGGAGAACTTACCCAAACATTTTCCAAAACCCTAACTCCTCTCAAACCCTAAAAGTGCTCCCCCCTTGAGATGCTCAATAACTCTTAATTGATGGACACTTGGAGAGCATCCAAGAGGGGTAACTCTTGGCTCCCAAGTATAAATAAGAGCCTCCCCTCCCTCATTTCACACATCTACTCTTGGTATTGTTACTATGCCAAAATCTCTCTTCTTCCCTTATTTCACACATATACTCTTGGTATTGTTACTATGCCAAAATCTCTCTCTCTCTCTCTCTCTCTCTCTCTCTCTCTCTCTCTCAAGCTTGTGGCAAGTATTTGTCCAAGCTTGCTATTGAATAAAAGAAATATTTGGAGGATCCATGGTGTTGAGAGTCTTCTTGGTGCCATCTTGCTACATATAAGGTGATTTTATTCTTGTTTATTTTTCTTGTGTATGCTTAGCTTATAGATCTAGAGTAGGAACTCCAAGCAAAGTATTTTGCTTGGATAGATTTGTGGTAGTATTACCATAGATCTAGTGAAGTGTTTTATTTGGGTATTACAAAGTATTTTGTTTTACCATCTAGATCTACTCACATCCTCTCTATTTTTGTAGCTTTTCTCACAAGACTTGCAGGTTGCCTAAGGGTTTGGAATGAAGATTTCAGATCTGGAAATCTCTCTTTTCACCCACTTAAACTCTCTAAAAATTTATGTTTCATATTTTTGTTCTTTTCAATACTTCTTTGGGCATTCTAACATGCTTGGATAGAGCTTATAAACATATTTTACTTGCTGAAATTTGCACAGAAAATTTATGGTTTTTACAACAGAAATTTTCACAAGTTTTTGTCACTTTTTGCAGCATTTCCAGCAAGCTTTTGCTTGTTGATTTTTTGCAGGTTGGTGACATTTGAGAGGGATTATAGTTCATTTGGGGCATCTACAAGTCAAATATCAGCCTCCCAAAATTGGGTAACAAATACCCTCTCCTTCTCTTCTCATTCTTACATATTAAGCAAGCTTAAAGGGCTTGGATTCCTCTCTTGTAATTAATTTCTGCATTTTCTTTCTTTTTGCCTATACACCTTGGAGTGAGATTTGGCTAAGCCAACCCCCAAAATCGTAAGGCTAGGTTAGCATTTGGTTATCGTTTTTTTTATGTGCTTAATGGTTAAAATAATCTAGATCTAGAAGTAAACAACCTAATGTTAGCTTAGGCCCATGGAGGCATAACTAATTTACATTGTTCATCTTGCTCATTTCTTTTCATTGCAAGTTATTTCCATTTAAGTGCTTTGTTTTTAACTTAATAATCTTTAAAGTACTTCTAATGTCTTGCAATTTACCCTCTTTAAGCATTGTATAATCTTGTAATTAACTTTCAAGCTTTTACTTTCTTGCAATTTTAAGTTCAAGTACTTTACTTTCCAAGTCTTAATATTTCAAGTACTTTCCTTTTATATTGCAAACTCACCTTTTTTTCAAGCAATACATTGTAATCACTTTCAACTAATCTAACTCAACTTAATTCACTTAAGCTCAATTTACTTTTAGTCTCTAAGGCCTAAAATTTATCTAGCTTAATAGGTCACCACTTACTATTTCAACTTTTCCATCAAGAAGGGAATTTAAGGAAGAAGCAGGGGGTGCTAGATCGAGGACGGTCTCACGGCACTTGGTGTCCTCTCTATGGAGTACTTATTTTCCTGGATTGACCTATGGAGCTAGGGTGTGTCCTTGTTTGCCTCACTTCTTGAGCACCCAGCAATTCTTTTGGTACAAGCGGGGAGAGTTCTTGGGTTGTCACTTAGTCTAGGATTCACACTGCATCCCAATAAATTAAGAAATCCTAATCTAATCCACTTTAAAATTGGGCAATCTACATTGGTACATCTTGATGGTTTATGCTTAAATTACTATTGCAAGCACTTCACTTTTACATCTACATGCTATTTCACTTTAAGCATTTGTGGGTTTAACTAAGTGAACTAAAATTGTGCTTTAGCCCTTGGAGGCCTCATTTCAACATTTAGTTTTGAGTTTAAGTTGTGTTTTGATGTGATTGGTCTCCTCCCTTGAAGTCATGCATCCTTTGGAGGCTTCTTCATTGCTTGGAGTTTGTGGTTGTGTATGCCGGTGAAACTTCCCCTTGAGTTGCGCATCCCTTGGAGGCACTCTTGTTTGGGATAGTTCGCTAGATGTGTAGTGGTTGTACTTTCCTTTGAGCATCTTCTTTACCTGCACATTCAAGTTTCATTGCAAGTTAGTTGCTTGGTTAGTTGCTTTGCTTTGTATAATTTGTATTTATTGTATCATTTGTATTGTCATTGTTGTATCTCTTAGTTATTCTTTAGATTCTTTAACTTTGTAGATAGTTGTTTAATTCATTATATCCAATCTTAATTGTAAATCTTGTATCTAGTAATTCTTTTGTAGTCTTTGAAAAAACTCATCCCTTTAACTTAGTTGACCCCATTACCCAACTTTAGGCACTAGTCTTAGTTGACCTAGGGAAAGTTTGTTTTTGCATTGAAAGACTTGCATTTGCATTGTTGACTCTCATATAGGCTAGATTCCCCCTAACCTTTAATCAATTAAAATTTACTCCTAGAATTAATCTTTTTAACTCGCATAGTAACTAAGGTCTACCCCCCTTGGCTTCCCTAGGAGTAAGCCTAGATGGAAGGAGTTCAAGTCGAGGTGATAGTGGGCTTGAACTTAGACATTGTGTCTCCAAGGACACACTAAGTGGATCGAGACTTAATCCATGTTTGCAAGTGTGTATAAGGACGGCAACACCACCAACTAATGCCTTGAGTGTTTATTTATCTTATGGGTTCCCTTTTTTTTACTAAGAAGTTTTTTATTGCTTTCTCAGGAAAGCCTGGGCGAAGCATCTCAAAGGTTTCATTTTCGACTTTTAACTCTTGCCAACTACTTTTACCCTCTGGGCCTTTAGCCCCTTCTTCCCACAAGGCAAGGTACAACCCTTCCTAGTGTGGCAAATCCCAATGCTTGAACAAAGGTAGGGGAAATGAGAGGAATAAAGATGGGAAGTGGTAAGTATGGAGGGAACGGATGATGACCTTTCATAGACCCACCCAGTGGCAACCCATCCTAAAGGGAGATCAACTTACTAGAGCATCATGTCACCCTTCCAGGTATGAACAAGTTAAAGAGCATAATTTCCAAGCAAACGTTATGAAATGAAGGAGAATTCAATGCAACATATTCAAGTGCTTCAATAATCAGCGTGACACATACCATGATACCCGGACTCATTACCTCATGGAGCAAGACTTACTGCTACTTCAGGACCAGGCTAGTGGAATGGATACTGTTGCTGCTAATAAATGGGTTCCACTAAGCAAAAGAGGGGCCCTCTGGGGCCATGCTCAAGTCATCCGGCTCTCGGTACTCCATGATTGGACCTGTGGGCCTCAAGACATGATCTCCTTAGTTATCCCTAGGGTTGGGGATCACAGGGGAGATGTTGAGGCGTTAAATGACTCAATTAATAATAATTATAATAATAAAGTCAGCTCAATTAAAAATAATGAAGTCGGTGCAAAAGAAATAAAGTCCGCTTAATTAATAATAATAACAATGAAATAATAAATAAAGTTGGCTTATTTAAAAAAAACAATAATAAAAATATATATATATATATATATATATATAAAATAAAATGAAATAATAAAAAAAAATACACCTTAAGAAATCGGATCCTTCTCGGTGCTTGATAGTTCCGAGTTTAACATGGATCTACGCTGGTAAATATCATTTTTCATGAGGATGTGCACTACATTAGCGCAAAATACAATTGTCTGAGATCATTATGTTTAAGTTGCAGGTTCAACTCATTTGTCAGAATATAAATCAACCATTAATCTTTCCCCATATTTTCTTTTGGCCTTGAAATGATCTGAGCCATCACAATATTATCCTCATTGATGTTGATACCTTGATAGACCACCAAACGGTTTTCTGCAAGAATTCTCTTTGCTTTCTAGATTAGAGTATCCCCTTTCAATTTTCATTGAAACTCTTCAACTTCCCTTTTCTTGTTCAAAAAAAATATTCTCCCTGCACACTTCCATATTATTCAATATCATGACAGTAAATAAGTTGTTTAGCTCGCTACTTCAAGCCAAACTTTCACTATTTAGTTCCTCGATTAGTGAAACTTCAGACTGAAGTAGCAATGGATAAGAGGATTTCTTGTTTTGCTTGCTACTTCCAGATCAGAAGGATCAGAGGCAGCTCTTCCAAAGCATGAGAAGATACATCATTCTAGAATCTTGCAGGAAATGGACCTTTACATCTGACTTCACCATGTTCATTAACCTTACTTCTTTGTTGGGTAATTGTTGCATAGGTGATAAGCACTATATTTTTTCCTTTCAATTATTGACATTGCTATCCCCATTTTGTGGGATAACTAAGGAGATTGTGTCTCGAGGCCCTCAGGTTGCAGATATGGAGTGTCGAGAGACTACATGACCAGCAGTGTCCACTTGCATAGATGGAGACCCTTCTCACTACCACAGAGGTCAGGATTTTCAGGATGGCATCCACCACACCCACTAGCTTCTGAAAGGCAATGGGCCTTGCTCCATGAGGTACAAGTCAGGTATTATGGTGAGTGTCATTTCAATATTTGAGGCATTTTTAGTATGTTGCATCTTAGACTGCTTTAGATTTCATGATATATTCTTGGACAGTATTCATTTTGCCTCGTTTAAACTTGGTGGTTGACATTGTGCCCTAGTAAGTGGTTTTCCTCGGGAATGGGTTTGCTACTAAGAACTCCCTTGAAGAGCCATCGTACTGTTCCCAACCATACTTACCACTTTCCATCACTAAAACCCCCCCATTTCCTTGTCTCTTGGGATTTTAGGGTGTATTGACCCAAGAATGGGTTGTCCCTCATTCTATGGGAAGAAGGGGTTGAAGGCCCAAAGGGATTGTTATTGGTTAAAAAGATAAAAACCTATATATAAACCTTCTAGATGCTTCACCCACGGATCCCCCGAGAAAGAAATGAAACGTTTCTCTGTAAAAAAAAGGGGGAACCCACAAGAATAAATGATTATGAATGCTTAAAGGGTTAGTTGGAGGATAGGAGGTCTCATCATGAGCCGACCTATCATGATCATGGGTATCTAGTGGTATGACATTACCATCATCTGGTCACCAAGCCAGGGTAATGGCTCTCAGTTGCATGGCTAAAAGAAATGGGATCTCATCACGAGCCATCCTTTTCATTTCCGAAAGGTATTTGTGAGTGACATTGTCATTATCTGGACATCACGCCAGGGTAGTGACCTTCAACTCGTCCTTAAAACATGAAAGAAACAAAGAATGGTAAGAGAATGGGCTTGGAAAAAGTGCATTGTAAACGAAGGTGCCACACACCCTCTACAAAGGCACCCATGAATGAGACAATACAACCCCTTGTATGTCATGAACCCCCTTGCCAGTGAGTTTTGACCCATAGCCACTTCATCTACTTCACATGGCTTATAGAGGGATCACTTGGGAAACACTCCTTGATCTAGGGAGAGATCTACCCAATAGGACACCTTGTCAACCCTCCCATATCCAAGCTTGGCAAGTTGCATAATGTCTTTGAGCACTTATTTGTTTGACCGGGTAATCTTTGATGCAATGCCTAGGTGGCTTATTTATTGATTTGATTTACTCATCATGATATTATGACTTGGGATCCTTGGAGGGTGTGCTTATTTTTCTTTGCGGGACCTAGTTGGTGGACAGTTTTGGACGAACAACCCTAGCTTGGGATTCCATGGGGCTTGAAGCCCACAGGTTGGATGCCAAGGGCCTGCATGTCGAATGAGAGAGATGAACCTTTGGAGGCTTAGAAGATGACTTGAGAGACATAACCTAGCCCTTACATGCTAAACATTTTGCCTAGGAGAGGCAAAACGTCACATTTTGAGGCTTGACGTCACATAGAAGGGCTAGGGTTTGGTGGTGAAGACATGGTTCATTGACACATGGATGTTGTGAGGAGAAGGCCTTGACCATGAGGAGATGGCCTAGGTGATTGACATGTGGCCTTTGGAGGTCTAACGATGCATCTCCAACTCCAACGATTTGCTCCTAATGTCAAAACGTCCCCTAAAGGGGTGACGTCCTCTTGTTTTAGGGTTTTCTTTTGTGTAAACATGAATTTAAAGATGAATTGTTTAATATTATTTGTGTAAAGAGGCAAGATTAGGGTTGTTGACCCCTAATCTTGTGGTTTACCCTAAAATTATGTGGACAAACTATGTTAGTGACATTTTGTATAAATAGAGATCATAAGATCTCATTTTGAAATCATATCTCTCCCATTTGGAGAGGCCTTGGACTGAAATTTTCACTATCTTTGGCTACTTCTCTCTTGTGCTCGTGTATAGCTATCTTTTCTTGGTTATTGGTTGGTGGAAGTAATGTGCTAGCCTTGGAAGGTTTTTCTCTTGCTATTGTGGCGGTTTGTCTTAGCATTTTTCCTTGAATCGGTAAGGCTTTTACTTTGTGCTATCATTTGTTATTCAAGTCAGGGGTATTTTGTTAGAGCTAGGTGGGAAGTATAAGGGCATACACCCTCACCTTAGCCTCCATCATTTTATGCTCAAGTATTGTTGATTTAATAAAGGTTTACTCAGAGAAGTATAAGTGCATACACCCTCTTAGTCTAAACCCTAGTTAGAGATACTTGCCTTGGGGAGTAAGAGGATTTACACCCCCAAGGAGGTAGTACCTCTAGTTCTTTCTTTTCTTGACTCCATTAACTCAATCATTAAAGGCACTAGTCATCACTTGTTGCATTGGAGATATAAAATTTGTTGTTTTGGGAAACGTGAAATTTTGTGATTTTGAAGTTGTTCCTAGTGGAATCAAATCTATGCTATAAATGCTTGCTTGAGCCACTAGGGCATTTCATTTCTCCAAGTATTTCTTACTGCTGTTACAAATTTAACCTACAGCCATTAGGGCTGCAGAAAACCCTAACCAAATTCTTCAATAACTCCTAATTTAACTATTGAAAATTGCTTAAAATCTGTCCACATAATCTACTAAGTACAACGCATCTTTTGGCAAGTTTTGAGAAAGTTTTAGTGGTTGAATCTCTTGCTGTAATAATAAGCTTGTTACAGCCATAAGGCTGATAAATATCACTTCAGTAAGCTTTTTGTTTCAACCTTGCTTTTGTGCTTAAGTATTGCTTCATCATTGTTGAGTTAAGCTAGCTTTCACTAGCTTGTCTCTTGCTTGTTCAATTATACTTTTAGCACTTTTAGGTACCCAAAGACTAGGCAACTTTAAACCACCCGAAGACGAGTCATCAAAGCCACTTCTCTCCTCCATCATTGACCTTTAGAGGGATACTTCTCTTCCTTCCCTTCCATCCATTTCAATCCCCCTACAGTCACTGGGATTGCCTCCCTAGAGTGACCTAGTCACCCTTGAAGCGTGGGACCTATATCAAGGCGACATTGGGTATAGTGTCCCTTAGTTATCGCCACTTGGTGGTTGGGTCGGGCTTTTCCCAACCTACAACTTGTGCGATAACAGACATCACATGTACAGTACTTACAATGGTGAACTCAGAGCAGAACAGCTCGCTGTCAATCTACCTTTCTTTGACTTATCCTGACATTCCATTAACTTTTGGCCTGCTATTGATTCCATATTTTCTTTTGCTCAATACAAACTACTAAAGTAAAGAACCTAATGTTTCAAACAAATTCTTAATCCTTGGAAATAACTTGACAACACTAAGGACATTTTCATGATTTCAGCACAGCTATGCATGCTTGGAAAATACTCAATTTAGATGGAACATCAACCTAAGACTGAAATGAAGAATAATTAGGCTGCATGTGAATTGAGATGTGTACCAATTTTAAATTCCAGTAGCTTATGGGTGACTGACAAGTAGTGAACAGGCAGGACTCTAAAACAAGATCTGCAAATAATTCTGCCCGTACCTCCTATATAAAGACTAAAATGCTTACGTTGAATCATAAAAAAAGAAAATAGAGGAAAGACCTGCTGATGGCCTTGAAGAAGGCATTGTTTCTTTGTCTGCCTGTTATATACATAAATTGTCCCTGATTGAATGCAGTAACCAATATATTGCTTATTTGCTGAGATTTGACTTCCAACCTTTAAAGGTATATCTTGATTTCCGAAGAACATGCTTGGAAAGACTACCAATTCAGAATGGACTTCTACTGGAATCCAGTCATTGACATCATAAACCACATGCTCTCCTGAGAGATAACAACCTTTAGGACTCTTGCTGCCCGACATCATTTCAGAGGTTTCACATTGCATTGGTGGCTTTGGATAACTGCCTGATGCTTGTAAGAAATGTGTGAAATTCAAGGAAAAATTATTTGACTGAGGCTGGGAACCATTAGTCATTAGTGTTTCAGTAACTAATTTAAAAAATAAACAGGATTTAGATCTCAAAATAAAAAAGCCATCTGTACAAGGAAGCCTCAATAATGTTTTATGATGTTGGGTCTCCTAGCTAGATTTATCCCACTACCATACCTGCAGAAACATAGACACCTAAATATCAGTGTATGCATATGAAAAATATGTGAGATAAAAACATTTCTGTGCATTCAACTTCTTGCTACCCAATTTGATATGCGAGACAAAAGCATTTCTGTGTATTCAAATTTTTCTTGCTACCCAATTTGTTCATTTTTTAGTATGTTCCAAGCATTTGCTTCTCATGCTGAAATGCTCTAGATAACACAAACAATATTTTGAACCAAAAAAATGATATAATCTGGTCATGTGGCATCTAATTCAGTATGTGCAACAGCTATGACAACTATTTAACTGTAAATGTTGTTCTTCTAATTGTCTTCAAGTGAAACATAATGTTTCATTTGGATTTTCATGTTATATACATCAATTTTACCTTATGATTTGTGGTTTTGAAATATTTGTTCCTAATGCTATTTAGGGAGCACAATGCCAACTGCCTCTTTCAATTATATATAAAAACTTGAAGGTCAGTCATTATTTCTCTTTAATTAACTAGGGTTGGAATTAATTGCACCATAACATCCTTTATGATTATTAATTTCGATTTTGTTTATGTCATGTTGCTGTCTTTATACACACTTGCAAACGTGAGCTTGAGTTCGGCTCACTTAGTGTGTCCTTGGAGGCACAATGCCTAGGTTCACAGCCCACGCTGTCACTTTGACCGGAACCTCTTCCGTCTAGGCTTACTCCTAGGGAAGCCAAAGGGGCTAGACCTTAATTACTATGTGTGTTAGGTTAGATTCTAGGAGTTAATTTTAATTTCTTAAGGTTAGAGGGGATTCTAATCCTAAGATGCTAAGGCAACCATGCAATATGCAAGGGTTAGCATGAAAAGCAAGCCTTTTTCCTAGGTCAACTAAGACTAGTGCCTAGAAATTGGGCAAGGGGTTAACTATGTTTCAAGGTGGTTAATTACAAAAGAATTACAAGTTACAAATTTACAATAAAGAATAACTCAATGAAAGAATTACATGTACAATTACTTACAAGATTTACAAATAAAAGAATGATAGATTACAAATTATACAAAGCAAAACTAACGAAGTATCTTTTCAATGTGTGCAGGATATAGAAGATTCAAGCATCAATCACATCATCATTTACACTAGATCATCAACATATTACTTCATCAACAAGATTACCAAGATTTAAGAGAATTAAGCACAATTACTATGAAGAAATGAAAACAATCTACACTCTCTAGTTATTAAGCCCCCAAGTATTATTAGATTTGGCCAAGGGTTTAATAATTAGGCTTTTCTTAAGAATTTTAAGTTTTATTGGCTTTCACCAAAACCTCCTCCTCCTATTGCCAANATCAACATATTACTTCATCAACAAGATTACCAAGATTTAAGAGAATTAAGCACAATTACTATGAAGAAATGAAGACAATCTACACTCTCTAGTTATTAAGCCCCCAAGTATTATTAGATTTGGCCAAGGGTTTAATAATTAGGCTTTTCTTAAGAATTTTAAGTTTTATTGGCTTTCACCAAAACCTCCTCCTCCTATTGCCAAATAACTGTCGGGTGCTCAAGATAGTAAGGCAACGAGGCCCACCCTAGCTTCCACAGTCAGCCCTGACAGTAAGAGTACTTCTCGAAGAGGACACCTACCTGAGCGCCACGGGACAGTCCCCTGCCACTACCCTCCGTTGTTTTCCTCAAACCCGTTTTAGATGGTGGAGATGGTGATCTAAGGTACCCTAAAATAGTCTATTAAGTATATATGATAGTTAAGTAGACTTTTAGGTGATTATTAGAGTGTTTTGAGAGTTTTAAGGTGCTTAAAAAGTGCAAAATAATGAGATGGCCGAAACTAAAAATGTTCAAAAATGTGTTGTTAAAGCTTTAACCATAAAGTACATCAACACATAAGAAGTAAATGAGATAAAAGGCTTAAAGAGATAGATACATTTAAATCACATGCACATCACATTAGAGATGCCTCGCCCAAGGATCCCCAAGAAGGCAATAAAAAGCCTTTCAGCAAGAAATAAGAGGGACCCGAAGAAAAATAACAAGAACAAGACCAAGACCTAACCAAGAGGATAGGGGGTCTCATCACGAGCCAGCCTATTATGTTCATGGGTACCTAATAGCATGACATTGCCACTATCTAGTTACCACGCCAGGGCAATGACCTGTTGTCGTCCTTATACACACTTGCAAACGTGAGATTGAGTTCGGCTCACTTAGTGTGTCCTTAGAGGCACAATGCCTAGGTTCACAGCCCACGCTGTCACTTTGACCGGAACCTCTTCCATCTAGGCTTACTCCTAGGGAAGCCAAAGGGGGTAGACCTTAGTTACTATGTGTGTTAGAGTTAGGTTCTAGGAGTTAATTTTAATTGGTTAAGGTTAGAGGGGATTCTAATCCTAAGATGCTAAGGCAACCATGCAAGATGCAAGGGTTAGCATGAAAAGCAAATCCTTTCCCTACGTCAACTAAGACTAGTGCCTAGAAATTGGGCATGAGGTCAACTATGTTAAAGGGTGGTTTATTACAAAAGATTACAAGTTACAATCTTACAATAAAGAATAACTCAATAAAAGAATATCATGTACATTTACTTACAAGATTTACAAATTAAAGAATGATAAATTACAACAACAATCTAACCAAGTGTTTGTTCAATGTGTGCAGGATATAGAAGATTCAAGCATCAATCACATCATCATTTACATAAGATTATCATCAATAAATTACTTCATCAACAAGATTACAAATGAGAGTCAAGCACAATTATTATGAAGAAATTGAAGACAATCTACACTCTTTACTATTAAGCCCACCAAGTATTATTAGATTTGGCCAAGGGTTTAATAATTAGGCTTTTCTTAAGAATTTTAAGTTTTATTGGCTTTCACCAAAGCCTCCTCCTCCTATTGCCAAATAACTGCTGGATGCTCAAGATAGTATGGCAACGAGGCCAACCCTAGCAGAACCAGTCAGCCCTGACAGTAAGAGTACTTCCCGGAGAGGACACCCACCTGGAGCGCCACGAGACAGTCCCCTGCCACTACCCTCCGTTGTTTTCCTCAAACTCGTTTTATATGGTGGAGATGGTGGTCTAAGGTACCCTAAAATAGTCTATTAAGTATGTATCACAGTTAGGTAGACTTTTAGGTGATTAAAAGAGTGTTTTGAGAGTTTTAAAGTACTTTTAAAGTGCAAAATAATGAGATGGCCGAAACTGAACTTGCTCAAAAAGTGTTGCGTAAGCTTTAACAATGAAATATATCAACACATAAAAAGCAAGTAAAGAGATACCTGAAAAGAAAAAGAGATTTATCTCATGCACATTAGTTTGATTAGAGACAATAGATCCAATGGCAAGAACAGCTTGCCTTAAGAGATGAAGAAAGAAAATTTAAGTGTGTTTGCCAAGTTAACCATTCAACAAGTTACAAGCCCAAGACATGGCTCCCAATAGAGATTAAACAATGAATCAAACAACCACTTATATTTTAAGCACCTTTAAGAGATATTAAGCATGAAAGTTAAGTATGTGCTTAAGAGAGATTAAGAGCTTGAAAAGAAATAAACTAAACAAGATCAAATTATTAAGTGTGTTGCCCAATGGGCTTAAGATATGAGATTAAATCTAAAACATAAGCATTAGAGATATTAAATCATTTAGATCAACCACATCACATGAAAAATAAAGCATTAACACTTAGCTCTACCTCTTTGGGGCGTTCCTTTCCCAAATAGGTAGGTTATTAGTTATCTTGTCTTAGTTTATTAGAGTGTTCTTAGATCTTATTATTAAGGCAAACTTAGCAAGATATGAGCAAGGAAGAAAGTAAACTAAACAGCGAACTAAACTACAAGATAACAAGCAAACAAGCAAGTACCCACGCAAGGTTGAGAAGCTGCCCTCACCTTCTAAACCTTGCGGCAAAGCTAGTTAAAAACTCAAAAAAAATGAAGGGAAAAAGGCTAGATCTATCCACGTCCTACCTACCCACAAGCTTGAAGAAGAGGGGAGGCCGTACCACTTCCCCTCTTACACCTCAAGCTCAAACAACAAGCAAATAGAAGGAAAAAAGTGCACTTCTAAGCTAGAAAAAGACAAGAGAGGTGAGAGATAGCTACCAAACTTCCCCAAGGGGCCTTGGAGTGTTGTGTGTATCTCTTTGGGGCAGCCAAAAGCCTCCTATCAGATCTGATATACCTATTAAAACAGCAAGGTTCTCTTGCTAGGATGGCTACACACAACCAAACAAAGTTAAGGAAACCCTTGCCCTTTTGGGACAAGACTTTCCACAAGACAAGATATAGATTCAAAAGTATTTTTGACCTATCTAAACTAATATATGCTAGCTGAAAATGATATGGATGTACAGCAATAAAGAGCAAGGTAATAGATCTAGATAGTTGGAGTGTGAGAAGCTACAAGTGACCCTTCCCTTCTAGAAGGAGTTCCCAATGGAGCATTGAAAGTGAACCTGCAATACTCTTCCAAACTCAAGCATACAAGAGACAAAACGTTGATGCAATGATCATAAACGACACTTCAATTTACATCACACACCAAGATTTATAGACTAATAAGCATACGCATTACTAAGCCTACTTAGATAACACTTTACCTAAGATCTAGTGTTGCATGAAACAAGAAAGAATATTAAACAACATTACCTCCATTCCATAAGAATGACAAGCATATGCATTACCCTTCTTGTTGTCCTCCAAAGCTTCCAAATATTATTACCAAAAGAAGTGGTCTTGGAGAGGAATACTCCAAAACCCTAGAGCAAGAATGAAGTGAAATGGAAATGATAAGAGAGAGAGAGTGAGTTGTAAATCAAGTAACATAACAATAGCTCAAGATATGGTGAGTTGGGAGAGAGAAAAGAGATCCATTTATACTTGGAGAGGCAAACCTACCCCTCTTGGATATAAGCCAAGTGTCCACCACCAAGTAATAGAGTAGATCTCTAGGCTAGGGCGCACCTCCTAAGGCTTGCACAATAGATCTAGGGTGTAGAAAAATAGAAGAATTATTTAGATAGATTTAATGGCATGTAGGAAGTGTGGGCTTTGTGCCAAAGAATATGAAAAGGCTCAAATAATTTTTAAAATAATTATTTGTTGAGTTCCAAGGTGAGGGAGGGCGCACCTCTTGGGATGAAGAGAAGAGATGAGAGATGAGGAATAGGTGTGATGTGTTGGGATCACACAAAGGCTCATGGAGAGGCATGGGATCCATGCCAAAGCAAGGTGAAGAGTCATCTCTTAAAAAACGTAACTTTTATTGGAGAGGGGAAAAGTAGGGCATAACTCTCTTGGAGAGCGCTCCCTTTGGTCAAAAATCAACCCAAACTCAAGTATGGGTGAGGTGGAGTGATAAGGATCACTACTAGGGATGATAAGGAGGTTAAATGAAGTGAAAGAATAGGAGAGGGGTCCACACTCAAGTCACAATTAAATTAAAAAGTGAAAAACGTCAATCCCCCTAGGGGGGTGCAACTTTTGAGTGTGGAGGTTGGAAAATGGGTTAGACAAGGTTGAAAAAGGTTGGGAGGCTAAGGTTATGCTTAGGGGGTCTCTCTCTAACCATCATTTCAACATTTCACATCATCTAACTCATTATTACAAATTTTACAT